>JAPYZR010003239.1:0-14670 GCA_030522945.1 Trichopria nigra
GGGTTTTCGAGGTCGCTGATTGTGAATCTGATGTCGGTTTTTCAAAATTAAATTTCACAATGTGTAACCATGGATTTTGATAGCTGACGATTCGAGGACACGATATTTTGGGGTATCGTGGCAAATTGCACTCGGTTTTCATGTGATAATGCTGATTAAAAATGGTTTCTTTCTAAAAAAATCGCGTTTTCTTTCATAAAATGTGCCGTAACTTTTTTTGAGTAAACAGTAACCAAATTTGGGCTACGGAAACTGAAAGAGAGATCATTTTTACGTCGGAAATGGTTTTTGAAAAATTTTTAAACTTTTTTTTTCATACAAAGTGAGAGCCGCAAAGTTGTGGTACATTTTGCGTCCTCTTGGTCCTTAATGGGTTAAATACGCATATCTTTCTTAATTTAGTAATGAGAAAATTTTCCAATGTCTTAAAATTCGCGGAAGAGAATGCTGAATCTAACAGTTGTCGGTTTTTTTAAATTTGCAAATTAGAAGTCGAGATACTGCGATTTTCAAAAATTCAAAAATAATTTGTCAAATTTGAAAAAATTGTATCTTTCTTAGTTTTTCGAGGAAAAAATTGAATAAATACTTAAAATACTAGGAATCGTATAGCAAATAATGAATTCATAGGTTTCTTAATATTGGCCAATTAGAAATGGAGTTATCTTCGATTTTTAACGAAAGAAATATGAAAAAAAAAGAACGAACAAGTAGTCAAAGTAGCTTTGCCGCTATAATTCGGTTTTGTAAATGCAAGCAACGTATATAAATTTTGACATTCTGCATTTCCTTGTTCATTATTTAATGTTTTTAATCTTATCACGAGCGTAAAATTTTCCAACTTTCAATAAAGTACTACATATTACGACCTCAAGTGGCAATCGATAAAAGGGTTTATTAGAAGGGAAACTCGTTTATTTACTCCTATAAAGATTGACCAATTTTTCTGTAGGGTAAAAATAATTTGTTCGTGATTTCTGTTCATATTTCTTCCTTTTCCGTTTTCACTTCTTCACCTTCTTTATTGCTTATTTTTTAAGATATTTTTCTTCTTCTTTTCTTCTTTATTATCTTTTTTATTTCATTTTCTTCTCTTCTTTTTTAATTATTTTCACATCTTTTGTTCTCCTGCTTTTCCTTCTTTTTCTATCTCTACTTCTTCTTATTCTATTTTCACTCCTTTTTCTTTCTTACTACTTTTTTACTTCCTTTTTTATTTCTTTTTTTAATTTTTTTTTCACATCTTTTACTTCGTTTTTTTTACTTTTTTTTTTAAATTATTTTTGTTCTTGTCCTTTTTCTTATCATTCTTCTTCTTTTCCTTCTTCACCTTATTATTTTTCTTATTCTTTTTATATTTTACTTCTTTTCTCTTCATTTCCTTTTTTTATTCTTCTTTTTCCTCTTTTCTTCCTTTTCTCCTTTTTCCTCTTTTTCTTCTTTTTCTATTTTTAATTTTGTTACTTTTCTTGTACTTTTCTCTTCTTCTTTTAATTCTTTGTCTTCTTTTTTTTTTAGTTGCTACTTAAGATCGAGACAGGAGAAAATGCTAGTAATTATGGTGATGATGTTTATACAGTGGCTGCATTGTTATTTTTTATTCTTCCTTTCTTCACTTTCCTTTTTTGCTGTTGTTTTGCTTCTTCTTTTGCTTCTACTTTTTCTTCATCTTTATCTTCGTTTTCGTCTCTATTATTATTTTTTACTTTTCTTCTTCTTTTCACCTTCTTTATTTTCTTTACTTTTTCGTTCCTTCTTCTTTTTCTTCCTCTTTTTTCCTTACTTCTTATATCTTATTCACCATTTCTTCGTTATCCTTTTCTTGTGTTTATTTTTCTTCTTATTTTCATATTCTTTTTCCTCTTGTTCTTCTTCGTCTTCTTCTTTTTGTTATATGTCTTCTATTTCTTGTTTCCTTTTTCGTTCCTTCTTATTTGTCTTTTCATTTCTGTTCCGTACGTTCGAAAGAGAATATCAGTAATCATATGGTGACGATATTTGGCAGTGGTTATATTCGTTTTTAATTATCTTATATGTTTCTTAATTTCTCTTCCTTAATAAAGTTATTAAGTAATCATGATGACAATTTTATGACTAGTGATATTCGTGTGATAATCGTGATGTTAAGAATGATGATAATAGTGTTGGCCTACTACAAACGAAAAGCAGGTAAAAACAAAAGATACCAATCAAAAGACATGATGTCCAAAGAAAGGTTATATACATATATACAGAATAATATTTGTGTCTGAGAGGAAAGATTGTCCCATTCTCTCCTATCCGTTACAATCCTGAAGGTAATATAAGTAGTGGGTGATAAGGGTGACAATGGTGGCGTTGGAGACATAATATAATATAAAAATATAAGAATTGATGATACATATATATAGCGGTCAACATCAGTTCGAACATCATCAGTGGATCGACTTTTCTTTTCATATAGTTGACATTCAATCAGTCTACAGTTTCAACCAATTAACATCTACATAACTATATCTACAATCGATTATACCTTCCGCTACAATCGTGATGCTGATGGCTGCATCACGGGCCATCGTCGGCGAGTTATTTTTAGACGACTTTTAATTGTCACCAACTCCATCAGTGTGCTTCACGCTGCACACGTGTGTACACCACTTGTATACAATACGTGCATATATAGCTCGCAGTAGTAAAATTTGACAAACAATTTCAACGACGAGTGAATTGAACGAGTTCAAGCATCGAGTATAGACGAGAGTTGCATTTCGGGCACAGTATAGAAGGGCAAAAATAATTTTCTCGTCTACATATATATGTATGCGTATATCTACACACGCGCGCATAGATGTAGGATCAGGGGATTCCCCGGCAAGAATTGACTCGAATTTCCGGTGAAATTGTCACGTACGCGACCGCCCGTACGTAATGCGCATTTCCCCCAAGAGAATATAGAAATAATGCAAGCGAGTTTCGCGAGCGCGTTTATCAAATGTGTATACATACATACATGTATATATATTGTATACATTTTGTGTGTATGTATATATATGTATATATGAACGGGTCAATATTAGGGCGCGCGCACGCCGCGGCGAGTGTTTCTCTCGCCGGATCGGGCGGAAGCGCGTGATGTCATTCATCGTTACGACGGGTAAATAGGGCCGAGTGACCTTTGACCGGGCGGATTTCGATCTTGCCGAAGTATCCTATGAATATTCCTGGGGCGTCCGCGCATTTGATGGAATTTCGAATGGGCCGAGCGCTGATGCGGAGTCGCTGAAAGGGACCGGGATAGCTTACATATTCCGGCTACGTGCGAAGACCCGGGAATTACCGAGACTGACGTATCGCAATTCGGATTCAATCGTTGCGCACACCGCTCGGGCGCCCGCCGCCGCCGTAATTATTCTTCCCGGACGCGAAAGAGCGATCGTGCAAAAATAGAGAATAATACATTGTGTGCGCTATTGTCGGTTTGTCGGCCGATGAAAGAATTCCCCAGGAGCATTTGACGGAATTCCGCGGATATCCATCGGGATGACTGTCGAGAATACTTTCGCGACTTCTCGAATATTCCACGACGACTTATATATTTCGTGAATATTTTACGAATTTTAGTAACGCGTTAATATATTATTCAGTAGCCCGTTACATTCGAAACGAAACATTGACGAATCTCATCATCGCGAAGTATTCGAGAACTGCAAGAATATTCCACTAATCCCTATAATTTGACGTTTTTTTGGTTTTTTATAAAATTTTTTATAACTAATATTTACAAATATTATATGAATTTAGAAGTTTAATTTAATAATCATTATCGAATATTACACGAATTATAAGAATCCGATATTAAATATCGTCTTTAGTCGTACAAATATCCTAATAATATTACGATGTTTCGTATTTTCTACTTTGCTGTCCGTTTTACTTTTCAAATTTAACAAAAATTAAGTTTTAAAAATATTTTACGAAGATTGCAAATAATTCGGGAATATTTGATAAATCTGCGTGAATAGATTTCAAAATCGCAGCACATCTGAGAATATTACGTTTATATCGCAACCATATTCCAAATTTTTATAATTCTCGAATTCCAGGAATATTCTACAGTTTTCCAGTCACGAATTATAGACGGTAACTCGTATCGAAACGAAAGGTGAAACGAAATTTATTCATTGTATTACTTTGTTTTTAATCTGACGATTTTTTAATCCTACGAATATTCAACGAATTGTCCAAGACTCCGGAATATTGTTTATAATATAACGCAGCTCGATCGTTTTATTCGTGTCATTCTTGTAGTCATTAAATTATCGTTATTTCACGCGATACTTCGATAGAGTATAGTTCATGAATATTCAACGAATCTGATGATATTTACGATTTATTTGAAAAATAAAAAATCATTTTTTAATTGCTCGAAAACTCTATAGTCACTCTACAAATATTGTTTATTAGATTCAGTCAAATTTTACCATTTTTCCTGTTGTCAATTTTCAATGAATATTATACGAATTCTTGAAGTAGTTTGAAGAATATCTTCAAATATTTTGCCTGTTGCATAATCTTGTTTCAAACTATAATATTCTCAAGTTTTATGAATATTCTACGAATATTTAAATTGACAAATTTTAGGTTATAAGTCGTATTGAATTCTTCTAAATTTATAACACAATGTATTCATAGTATTATTAATTTATTTTCCATTCGATAATGATTGAAGCATGTGAATATTGAACGAATTTTTTCAACTTATCATGGTATTGTTTATAATATTTTGATTTGTTCCGTTTTTTTCATGACGAGCTTATTATATGATTATATTTCATGGAATAAAAAAATAGTGAATATTTGGCGAATTTTTCAAGACTCCGGAATATTGCTCATAATATATATCTATTTGTTTATTCATATATTATTCTTGTAACGATTAAATTACCTTTATTTTACGTAATACTTCAATAGTAGTTAATGAATATTCAATAAATATGAGAATATTTACAATTGATTCAATATTCTACATTAGATTAGTCAGATTTTACAATTTTTGTTTTGCAAATTTTCAACAAATTTCACGAGTTTTGAAATTAGTTTCAAGAATATCTTTAAATATTTTGTCTGTTCTATGATTCTGTTTCAAATTGTATTATTCTTGAATTTTATGAAAATTCTATGAATATTTTACGAATCTGATAATATTTCCAATAGTTTCCATTTAATAAACTACACTTTTGAAAAAAGAAATTACGATTATTTTGCAGACGCTTCGGACATGTAATTTTACGAATATAATACATTATATACGAGTTTTTACTTAATTTTTGAATTTGAATTATCCTTACTGGTATTATTTATGTAATATTCTATATTTGTCGGTTTACGATTTACGATACTTTGAGTCAATATTAGAAGTTTGGTTTACATCATACATTTGTTTTAAATAATATATCAGCGTTAAATATTATAAATATTGCACGAACTTTTCAAATTACGAACATATACAAAACTTTTCGAATTTTCTTTAAACTACTCAAGCAGCAGGCAACATTTTAACAATATTACGGGAGTTTTGTTACATTGCCGTAGGATTAGGGCAACATTAGAATATTGCATCAATATTACGAAATACAATGGCGTCTTCTTTAAGCTTTTTTTAAACCACTCAAGGAACAGGCAATATTTTAACAATCTTACGGGAGTATTGTAACATTGCCGCAGAAGTAGGGCAACATTGGAATATTGCATCAATATTACGGAAAATAATGGTGTCATTACTGCAATATTAGGAATATTTTCCGTTTCATTAACACGACGTTTGAATATTTTCGCAATATTGCTACAATATTATCTTCCACGTAGGCCCTGTGGTTACGTTATTACTTCAAATCTTTGCGGCGCCATCTCTGTACATAAAAATTGAGAAAAATTTCATGGTGGTTTTTTTTTTATCATTTTTTTCGGCGTAATTTCTAACTTATTTTAACATTGATATACCAAAAAGTGTCAGGACACCAATTTAACGAAGAACTTATTAAAGACTATATATATATACACATGTGTGTGTGTGAGTAATTTTTGTTTATTCCGGGATTTTATCATTACTGCAACGATTTTCGCCCTTGGTATACACAATCCACAATGTATTGTTTCCCATCACTCAACTGTTAATTTCTTTCATCCTCTGACAAAGAATACGCTGGCACTAAAAACAAACGTACACAGGAAAAAGAAAAATCAATGGAAAAGAAGAAGAAACAAAAGAAATGAAAAACAAGAAACAAAATATAAAAAGACACTTCGTGACGTAAAGAAGAAGAAGAAGAAAAAAAAAGACGAAAACAAAAATTAGAAAATTGCAAAAGCCTAATTGCCGACCCTTCTCGTCTTGTGACGAGCCACGCATGCTTCGACTTTCAATTGGGAGCATTTTGGTAACGAACCTCGATATAGTAGGGCTTTGTAAAATAATATTAGCGTAACTTTCGACCCTTTCGACTAGATGAGGAAAACGAAAGAGTAAGAAGATAGATTGGTATACATATACATATATAGGCAAATATATAGACTGAGAGAGAGAGAGAGAGGCTTGCGCTGTAGCGTATACGTATAGGTATATATAGAGGTATTCCTGCACTTGGGTCTGCGAAATTATTTGTCAACGTTGCTAAATGCGCTCTGTGACTTGCGAATTTGCTTCGTCGTTCAATATAGTCAAGTTAAACATATATATTATGCGAGATGTGAAAAGAAAAGGTGGAAAATATATAACAACTGCGCGTATTACGTTCGAATGAAAGACCGACGAGGTAATTAGATCCATTTAATTTTTTAATTGCTTACCTTTCGCAGAGAATTACGAATACGAGTTGTTTATCCATACGGTCATTAACTATATTCCATTGTTGTTTTTTGCAGGATTTCTGTTTGATGGAGGCGCTCGTTTATTGGAACGAAGTTGAAGACAATTCTTAATCCGTCAATCGAATACTTCTCTATCATTCTTAATTCTATTTCTGGTACTTGAATGCTTCTTGGGTGGTGAAAATCCAATGTACGAATAAGCTTTAATGACTTGGACATAACCTCAAAGTTGAAATTCCGACTGCGACAAATGTATATACAGTAGGGGATGAAGAAATGGGGGTACACAACTGACATTGACAAAGTAGAGAAGGTATGTGAAGAAAGAATAGCAAGTGGCAAAAAGTAAAAAAAAGTAAAAACGAGCTAGGAATATCGAAATGTTGGAAAACTAGGTGTTAAGAGCGAAACGGAAAGAGGCGAAATTGGGAATAAAGGGGCATCCTGGCATTATCCTCCGGACAGGCGAGCGGTACAGGCTGACGAGCCTCCATTTGTCTACGTGACAAATTGCTAGTCGCAATTAGTTACCAGAGTTTCAGACCGGATGGCCCTGCCGTCATGGAGCAACCATCGGGTTCCATGGTTCCGTCCGTTGCAAACGCGAAATTTGCCTCTCTCCATATATATGGTTCAGTGCAGGCGAGCACGAAGAGGGGCCTCGTCGATCGAATCGAAAGAAATGAATAAAAGAGAATTGTAAACAACTAGAATTGGTCAAACGTGATAAAAAGAGAACACTGGACTATATCGATCGTGACTGTTATCATTTCTCCCTAACCTAACCTAACCTCAAACGGTAATCGAGAAGAGTGAAATTGAATATGCCACAATGAACAAGTGTTGTCAGATTGTTATAACAATTTTGTATTTCTATATTATATGACGCGATCTGGCAACGCTGCGTCGATATAAAGGAAGCGATTGGCAGAAAATATAGTAAATATACATTATTTGCAATTTGTTTATACGAACATTAATTCGTCTTCAGGCAACTCTTTATGTCAAGTTTTTATATAGTCATGACTCTGTACTTTCCTTTCTTTATATATATACACATTTGTATTTCCTTCGCCCTTCGCGTCCGTATTTTGTTCGACAGATCCTCATGATTGGTGGCTGTAAAAAAGTAGGAAGTGGCATCACTGAAAGCAAATAGCGGTATTCGACGATGCACGTCGTGCACGAGTCCATTGTAACGGTCGACGACGTCAATCCGGAATGGCCATTGTCTACGTGTCCTCTTGATATTTCGGTCAGTTCCGATTTTCGGAATTGCTGTTTTCTCATTCGCTCTTTATTTCCTTTTTACCTACCGAAATCCTTATCTGTCATTGGCTGAAATACAAATGAGGTAAAATTAAATGGCGTGCATGCGGAAAAAAAATTTAATGATATTTTTCAATGTAAATCCTTAGAGCTATAAGTACTACTTATTATAGTGTAATTTTGATGCGTTTTTGAGGTTAGAAAACCACTCAAGAAGGTTCTAATGTATGTCTTTACTAGTCGAATCATTTATTCGTATAGAACTGTTATCAGAGAATATTATAAGTTTTATAATATATATTTATTTACAAAATTAACATGAATAGTCTCTAGCTTGACTTATGTAGTAGGTGTATATACTGATTATGAAATAATTCAGTATTTTAATAATCGTACACACAAGATCGATTCGTGTATAAACAAAGTTTTAACACTTAAAAGGATATTTTCTTATAATAACCGCATAAACTTGGTCTTATTATTATGATGGCTTAATTATATAATATTAATTATAAGATTGATTACATAATCGATATAATACACGCGGCGAATTTACTCCGAAAGTTCGAGTAAAATTACTTAACATAACCTGAATTATTTGCAAGTTTATATTACATATACTGTCGGCAGATAGGCGGTGTTGCCAAATCTTGTTTTTTTTTAAGTGAAAAGTGTTTAATTATGAAGTAATTTGTATTGATATGCATTTTTTATGTCGTATAACGAATTATTCCTTTTGTCCAATCAACTCATTAAGAATCAGTTGACAGATTTTCGACATTCAAAATGGCAGATCCAATATGGCGGACCGAAAACCGAAACTATGCTTGATTAACACGAAACTCTCGATAGTCGGGGATTTTCGGGGTTCCTATTCGCGAATCGGTTACCACATTTTCGACATTCAAAATGGCGGGTCCAATATGGCGGACCAAAATCTTTGTCTCTCCTTTTCTTTAATCTATCTTCACAATGTTCTTAGGTCTTTTAGCCTTTAAACTTTTTACTTTCACTTGAAGCGATTTTATATTGTCACTTATAACAATTGACCTATACTGCAAATAAAAACACAAATTAAATTTGACGGTTTAAGAATTAATCAATATCAAATTAAATAAACGAAGAAGTTACGACATATTTCCTTTCAGGGTCCCTTTCAGGATATTTACTACATAATTTTCCACAATTTTCTCAATACATTATGAGAGATGTACAAATCATTCTTCATTTCGTAGAAGAAAACAAAAAAAAATCAAAATTTAAAATGGAAAAACTTCCACAGTTCTTGTTGTCATACAAGACGTAAAATAAGAAACATTGGAAAAGTGGCTGTAATGAAAAAAGTACTTTTCGCCAAATGTCAGTAACTTCTCATTGTAATGAAACTAAACGACTTTGGCAGTGCAGTTTGGACGTTCTCGACTCTGCTTTTGCAGCTTCGTGTGCCAAGAGACAGAGAGAGGGGGTGCTTTCGCGCTTGATTACACGAGATAAGTACTGAATACGCAGCGGACGAAGGAAGGAAGGCGCTATACTGAATGGTACCTAAAAAAAGAGAGAAGGGGAATCCCAGCGATGGAAGCACAGTTGTCCGATTGCCGACATCCTCATTAGATCGAACGTGTCAATGGTTCGTTCCGATGCCAGTCGGACACGTCGGCGTTTCGTCTCAATGCAGCTTTACGACTTCCGTGCCGTTTCGGGCCGAGGTAAATTGATCAAAAAGCATTTAACACGTCCGATTCGTATTGACGTCAAAGACTCCCGAGAATCGATTCGATCTTATCAATTTCAAGCTCGAAAGAGGAGAAACGAAATTCTAAAAGCTACGAAGATTGGACAAAATATATAGAGATCGCAAAGAAGCAAGAGAACATGAAATAATTACAAGTTAAAAATGATAAAAAGAATGTTGAGGATGAAATAAGGATAGTTTTAATAGATGGTCTGAATTGTCTTGTTCTGGGAATGTTAGAAAGTCTGTTGCCTTTGAATTTTCCTGAAAAAATTAAGACAACTTATCATAAGTACAATTTTAATACCGGTTCTAACTCATACCGCACATAAAATTGCATACCGCTTCGAATATTATTAAAAAGCGATTACATCATTGACTATTGTTTCCGTACTGTGTAAACTAATTGATAAGGTTGTGATGCCATCAAATTGCTGACACATAATCAACTTAAAAATAAAAAGTCTCGACGAAACGGAACGGTAAGAAAAAACGCTCAAAAAATATAACGATCGGAAATGAAGCTAAGCAAATTAAATTACATGCAAAAGTAATTAAATTAAATAAAGCGTCACTCCAGGGGTAGTGAAATAGTATTAAGAAGCAAAATGATAAAACGAACATCGAAGAAAATGGACGAAGAAACTCCAGTTCAAAATGTGCGCAAGAACGTTAAATTAATAATTCGTGCGCGAAGGGAAAGAAACCCAGAGGTGAACATGGGAACAGAAGGACACCTGCGAACGAAATGAATTAAGGAACTTGGAATAGAAACCGACCGCAACGCTTCAAAGTTGGAGACCAATTAGACTCCAATTTGTTCAGATGCGAAAGGCGTCTACCGCAAAATGAGCGCTTAATTAAACTCGTCCGTTCGGGTATTCGATTCGGCGGCCTTATGCCACCTGAAATATTCCTCAGCAGGGAACTATTGTTACATTAATGAACTTGCTTCGTAGCGTCAACGGGCGCTTGGTCGATACGTCACTTACGCATATTCAATTTTCCTTGATCGAAACCCTGCTTTCATGTTGTTCCTATACTAAACTCCATTTCGAACAACTTGATAGGACCCGCATGCAGCGCCTCGTTGCACGAAAGTAAGATTGGTTCCGAAAAATCGAAAGTTTGGTTAGATGATGGGAACTGAACTGCAAGGTAGTGCCATCTCAGTGGATCATTCCAGAAGACTACAATATAGGAATTGATCTCAACATTTTTAAAATTAATATCCTAATACATGTACCCTACAAAAAAAAATGGACTCGATAACCAGGATACCTAGGTTGGTAAACCAATCGCGTTTGAGAACGCAAAGAGCGGTAGGGAAAGAGAGAATGGAAAATGGACGACTCTGAAGATAGGACAAAGTCTGAGGAATCACATCTCCATTGGATTTAACAATCTGACAGTATGGTGTAGGGATCGAATTATGTACCATGAAATTGGCAGCTGTGATTAGAGAATTTTTATTCCACATAAGTTCTTGAATAAGCTGTGGGATTACATTGCTTTAGTAGAGACTTCCCAATCTTTTTACGTACGTAATTCTAGAAATAAAAAATAAAAAGAATGAAAAAACAATTGAAGTAGAAAGCTAAATAATAAAATGGATAAAAGTCGTTTATGCTTTTCACGGAAAAGGAAAAGGAATTGCTCGTCCTTTATTCCGAAGTAAGATGAAACACAAATATCAGTTAATAAGATAAACGAAGTAGACGTAATGTACATTTAATTAAACGTCTCGACGAGCTTCCGTCCGGAGAATATCGCATTTTTCGGATTTGGAGCGCACATATCTTTGTCCGGTGGAAATTCCGAACGAGAAGGGGAAGATAAATACAAGAGCGAACGCGAGATTCGATGAGAAATGGAGTAACGAGAACGAAATAGGAAAGCTTCAGACGCGAGACGGAGATGAAGGAAATCCCGATCTAACTCCGCTCGACTTTCCTACGAGTTACTGACCAAACATTCAGCTTCTCTATATTTCTATTTCCGCTTCCGGGGCTTAAAGCCCCCCCCCCCCCCCAGACTTAGCTTTGCCGCGCGTTCTTCGCGCACGATCCTCGCAGTGGTAGCGCGACTTAATCGAGATATAGCTGTCGACATCTCGAACGCTGCGGTAAATTGCGCTTCTCCTCATTTATATTCCTCCTCTTTCCTCATTTTTTGCTCCTCGCGCCGTTTTCCCCAGTTTCCGATCTAGATTTTACGTCTGGATTCTTCGAGTACACCTTTTGTAACGACGACGGTTCTAGGTGATCCACTGGGACTTTTACGACATTATTTTTTCCCACTGTGTATTTAAAACCTCTTTAGAATTTCCCTTTCGTATTTTTCTTCGTTATCTTTATTCCGTTAAGTCTTCAACTTTTGTAGGTTTTTGTACTTTTTTCGTCACTTTTACATTTCCTTAAAATAGTCGACGCATTCGATCAAATTATGTCGCAAATGATGTTTTGGTTTAAGATCTTGTTCTACGTCGTTCAGCATGGAATTAGTTTTGGGTCTCAAAAACATTTTCATCGAATTGTTTCTACACACTGTAATTCCCCTGATAGTGTCTGTTTCGATTCCCACCGTTGGGGATACTTTCATATGTCAGCCAATCGCAATTGAAAGGCGCGATTGGGTAAAACAAAAACATTGGATGGAAATGTATAGAGATTAATCCAGACTGTAGTGGAATGTAAATAAGTTTCCCAATGCTAGAAGTTAGGTAGTCCTTGTTCTTGATGAAACTGGACTAAGTATACCAATATTTATGCCGCCTTCTGTTTGAGATGGGATGGAGTGTGATGGTCTGGGTTTTGTACCACCTGAACCAAGAAGACCACAACCATGAGGTCCAACAAGGTTGATGGTGGCATAGAGTGACTATGGTAGAAATTCACACTGGACATGGGAGGAGTTTAAAAGCACACTAGTCGCAGTAGATCGATTATTGGTTTCTGCGCACACCACTACCTACACTAACGTGGGTAGAACTGACTAATCAAAGTAATAGTTGGTGTACGCAGAAGCCTACTGCACACTCCACGTTTCTAACGCACCGCCTAGACTTCTTACGGTACCCTCACTACCCATGTCATGTAGTTTATGGACCAACCAGCTCGCGCGTCATTATCAACCTAACCTACGCGTTTCGATTTCATGGACTGACTGTTTTGTTTTGTTCTGATTAATATAGTAGAACAGACGATAACACATTGCAAAATTAATCCAAGAAGAGGAGGATCCATTGTGAAAAAAAAAACAGGTATAATTTACAAAATCTGAATGGGAATTTTACATCGAGTCCTAGTCTGTTGGGTTTCAATTCTTGGTTTGGGTAATCTCCAGATTCTGGTATGCGAGTTTCCTTTGTCATGTTAGTAGCACACATATATACTTGTTCGACGGTCGAGTAAGAAAATGAAATGTGATTTGGAAAGAAAGCGGCACAACAAAACAATGGAAAAAATCATTTATTTCAAGCACGTGTGTTTTGTTTGCTTCCAAAGATGTGGTCAATTTTCTAGTATATATCTAGTTTTCTTTTTTTCATTAAACACTATACCCTCCTGGTGGAACGTTCGTTTCGAAAAATATTCCATGACCGTATGTTCAGCGTAGGAAAATGAAAAGATTGCCCGTGCGGCTCTTTTGCAATTCGGCTTTCGTTTCGCAAAATTGATCATCTGGCCGTTAAATTTTTAAATTGTATTTCTAAAATCGCGTTGGTCAATAACGGTTTTCGAATTCGAGGTAAATTGTTCAGCCTTCCGCACGTCTGAGCGCGAATATTCCCTCTTGCCAGCCGCAGCCGTGTTTGCACGGGTCCACCGTCACGAAAGAGAGTCGAGATATTGAACCAAATGAAGTCCTCGCCGGTGTGTGTTTGCACGTGTATTTATGTTTATGCATCCGTGTAGGGCGCGTCGCCCTACTACACAAACTAATTTCCTGTGTTTAACTAACAGCTGCGAGATGTCGGCAGGGGGCCGGCTCTGTATGCCGAGCAACATCTCGTCAATTCGCGAGTGAAAAAGAACTCGCTCGCTGTACGGAGATAACGATCTAAATAACGAAATCGATTAGATTGCACTGGTCCAGTGCATTCTGCACGAGAATGTTGATGTCGACTGACGGAGCGCGATCGAGTAATTTCCTTGTTTCCACTAAAACCGATGCCGCCCCTTTTTTTAAAGATAATAACTTTTACCAACTTTCTTTTTCCTCGAATTATTCAGCTCTAGAAATTCTCAAATAGACTTAAGTATATTTAGGCGACATTAATTTGAATTCGCAGGAACCAAGCCACGGTTCAAAAAGGTTGAATTAGTTCTGCCCAGAAGGGAGCTGGTTGGCGTGCTTATTCTGACGAAGTAATGAACTCCCGAATTCCAAGCGTCAGTGCTCGAAATACGGTTAATGCTAAATTAATCTGCAGCATAGTGTATTGCATTATAGTAGCTTATTTTATTAGTTATTTCTTCGATCATTTCGGTAATACCCATTGACGTCTCCTTTTTTTTTTTATTTTGTTGTTATAATTTGTTGCACATTTATTTTGGGTGAAATCCATCATAAGATGTTGTCAGACAACTATGTTGTGACGACTCCTATTAGGATGTTTCATGAGCAAACGGAACCGCCAGGTGGCAGCAGACTGCGTAAGCACTGTCATGGCTACCGTACCACGTCGGTAGGTACCTACCGCTCTAGCTAGACTAAAATTTAAATGACGTTGCGACTGTAAGGGGTTATGTGCAATGTTTACATCACACGAATGCACACTGACCCACATACCCACATTAAGTCTAGCTAGAGCGGTA
>JAPYZR010003240.1:0-17807 GCA_030522945.1 Trichopria nigra
AAATATGAGGATATAGCTCAAGAACTAACGAACAAAATGAGTTATTGAAATCTAAATTCGGATGGGTACTTTTCTTATAAAAAATTCTGAAAGTAAGAAGTTCAGAAATCGAAGCGTGACCAAATTCAATACTTCTGCCGACCTACGGTGCGGGTCGAAGTAATAATTAAAAATAAATGAAATAAGTATAATCACGGTAATTATTCAATTTTTATGGAGTCACAGGGGTTTGTTTACGTTTGAAATCAAGTGTAAGAAAATGGCGGATCTCGCAAGCTCGCATATCCAGAATGACCAACACCTGATTGGTCGAAATCCCGGTTTACTGCGCATCCTGCAGATTGCGATACCTTTCTTATTATACCATGGTTTCGATCGTCATATCGTTCGTCCGCATTGCGATATAAAGCATTTCGACGGTAGCATTTAAGAATTTAATCAGCATTGCTATTAAATGACATTATAATTTTGATAAGATTTTGTAAATCAAACTACGTATTCTTCATAAGTGACCTGCAAAACCCCCATACATTCAAATGCGATAAAAAACCACGTGGAAATTTTATTTATTTGTCCGCCATTTTGTACTTTGCAAATGGGTCGACGTATTCGTAATCAGATATCACAACAACCTTCATGTACTATACTAATTTCCATTGATCATTTCTCAATTACTAAAATATTATGGAAAATCAAAATTTCCACGAGGAAGGCGCCATTTTGAAGCGGCCATTGCGATGTTTTGTTTACGTATGATATTGACTTTTAATACAACCAGTTACCTCTACTCGATCCATAATTACGATTCAATCGTATAACGCGACTTTGTACAAAAAAACGACTTTCAAAATAAAGAAACACATTTTACACGAAACGAATTATTGTAAAAAACAAATTGTACCATTCCAAGTCGAAAGTGATTAATAAAGCATAATTATTAAGTCAATAGTCAAATAAGGATTTCATCAAAAATCTTTTTTCATTCCGTTTTTTCATTTCATTACTTTTGTTCATTCGCGATATGAATATAAGAATGTTAAATGAAAATATAACATTGTATTTGATGATTTGCTGTAACTATATACTAATCAGCACTGAAAAGTACATCAAGATTAGAAATGAAATCCGTAGAAAACTTTTAATGGATTTTCTACTTTCACTTTTTAACGGTACACGTTACATATATACTTTCTTACTGACTGTAGGAAAATAAAATTTCATGCATCTTCTTTTCGGTCTTCAGGCTGCCTGCTTGCCCCTTAATGCATCGCTACAATACCATATACGTTATTTTGAAAAGAGAGTAAATAAAGCGACACAAATACAGAGTTTTTTTTTTTTTTTTAGTGAATAGAATATATTGTCCAAGAAAATTTATACCATAACATTCAATTAACTGTTAAAAATTCTTAATAGTTCAAGTTCTGCGGAACGTATATAGAGCATTTCCTTTATACGTGTGACTGCTAAATTATTAACATCGACTATACAATTATTGCTATGGAAGCAGTACGGTGGTTCGGCACCGCGATAAATTCACCCGGAACCAGCGAACAATAGTCCCAACGCTCCTGTATAGTCCCAAAAACATTATTTCCATTTCGAAAATTGCAACGACGACGCCTCTCGAACCCTTAATTTTTATCATTATGTCGAGTTCGAAAAAACGAGGACGCTCGCGCGCGCCACCTATCATGAGTCACAACGACAACTAACTATATATACCGACCAATGACCTACTCGAGAGCCTCGCGACTTGACGAGCGACCTCTTACATCGAAATAACGCATGTATGAATGTACACAACCTGGTGAAAATGTCGCTCGCTTCGCAAATCGTTCGATTGTTCTCCTTCTTCTTCTTCTTCTTTTTTTTTTGTTGTTGTTTGTTTCTTTATTTGTTTGGTATTTGTTTGTTATAAGCGCGACAAAAGTAGCTAAAAACCGCTCTCGTTTCGATATCGCGCGCACCGCCGCGTTCGATTGAATTTACCGCTGGCGCCGAAATAGCGCAACTTACAACACATTTCAAGTAAATGGTTTCTTGGTTTTTGTTTTTTTGTTTTTTGTTTTGTTTCATATATAACGTACAGTTGCATCTACTATGTCGATACTGTTATATACATAACACGTCTAGCAGTAACTACGGTTTTTTTGTTTTCTCATTATCATCTACGACTCCTTTCGGTATGGCATGCTGTCTTAAGTGTTACATCTCCGCCGACATGTTTCACATGTTCCGCATGTATAATCGAAAACGTCCCTCTCGGTTGTTTTTTTTTTTTTTTTTAATCAAGTCTCGTACTTGCTTTCACCGTCGCGCGGCTATGAGTCGATTTTATTGTCAATGCATTCGGAGTAGCGTCACTGTTGAGGCCCTTTTAAGCATAATCGAAGAAAGTGGCTACTACTTTCGATTAACGTAACGGGTGTTGATATTACATACGCGTGTCGAACGTCACGAATCGTTCGTTTGAGACTCGCCTTCAAACTATATTGTCTATGTAGCGTGTGTCACATTGTTGAATAAGAATAAGATGGAACGTTCGATTCTCCCTTTCTCCGCGTCTCCCTCCCGTCGCCGGAATTCCCTATCGCGATTGTCGACGCGTGAAAGTGAGAGATTCCCGAGCTCTGGAGGTATGCACGAAAGAAGCAATGCAAGCGCAAACTTCGTCACGCAGGACGTCCGAATGAATTAACGCATGTCGTCGATTGTTTCTTCTTTTTTTTTGTTTTTTTTTTGTTTGTTTTTTTTAAGTTTTTTTTTTTTTTTTTTTTTTTTTTTCTTCCTTCTTTTGTCGATTCGCTAGGAGGTGAATTATCAAAACAATGAATTTCGTATTGACTCGAACATCATCGTCTCACCAGTAGAATCACACATACGCGCGCGCCTCTCCGTATTTATATGTATAAGTATGTATATCATTAAGTATTTATATATGTTTTCTTCTTCATCTTCATCATCTTCTTAATTCATACGTAAGTATATTTATTCGAGTGTGTACCTGTGTGCGCGTCAGTGTCGTAAACACGTGTATTTATATACTTGTAAACGCGTTTGCAAATGTTTTGTTTTTGTTTTTGTTTTTATCATTATAATTACAGCCTCCCAATCTATGCGTCGACCATTTTCCGGCGCCCCCCCCCCCCCCCCCCCCCCCCACCAATCCCAAAGATACGTCGACGCATTTATTTCGCTCCGAACGCGACGGTTCGTTTCTTCTTTTGCATAGTACTATATCGGTGTGCGTAAGTGTCAATTATGCACGCGTGAGCATTACGCTGACATTTTTTTGGTTTCATGTGCGTGGAGAACTTACATTATAGTTACGATAGAACTCACGGATGAAAATGTGAACCCTAATCTGTATAGCAGTATACTTCTAACATTTTCTCAAATACCCTGACGCGAGTGGCGTTCTCATAGTTGGTACCACTTCTTATCCTTGTACTTGAGCATCAGCCCATGAGCGGAGTCGGAAAACTTCTCGGCTTCGTTCATCATGCGCCCGGTGCGATCTTCCAGTTGCGAGAGCTTGTCGCCGCGCTCCATCACCATCTGGTGAGCCATGGCGACTTCCCCGGCGGCCGTCGACGCCCGCTCCCGCAGAGCCTCGGTACTCGCGTTTGGTCCTGGTATGTGTTTCGCCACGGCCCGTGATGCCTTGCCGCTCGATTCGCCAACTGAAAGACGAAGAATTTCAGAATTTTCGTTATAGGATTATAATTTGGAACAGATGCCCCACCAATCGAGTCGTTCGGGTTCGACGAGCAATGCGGAGGCATCCGACTTGTACATTTGAAAGTTGGGTTGGTTCGATTCAATTGGGTCGCGTCAAGACTGAACGTTCTTGAACGAACAACCCGCTCCGAATTATCTACTAAAAAAAAAAAAAAAAACTCGCAAAAAGAAACCTACACACAGTGATCATGCAGCGATACGACTTTCCGATGCACGACCAAACACAAATCACTCTTCCTAACTGTGATCGATTGGCGTGTAATTACCGCACCTGATAATCCCAGGACGCGTATTCTGTAATACTCCGGCAATTGATTAATAACGTGCCAGCACGAGAGTACCGGATTTCGACCTTGAATCGTGATTTCTACGAGAAACACACAAAGGACAAGGTTTCTCGTGCCAATAATTTAATGACATCGTGGTGTATACTGTTACGCTGGTACTCTATATGCAAGGTCTTTATACGGAAATGAGCTGTTTTGTGCGAATGCTTTTATATATGAATCAATTTTCGCGTTTTGAACTTTAAAGCAACGGTCGGTCACGAAAGATCGTTAACGCTTAAACTTACAAGAACGTGGAAGATTACCGGCCGTTGCAACATTTACCGCTGATTCATCGACCACTGGTTCCGGGCGAAGATCCGTATAAAACAGCCCATCCTTCATTTAACTTTGCTCAAGCTATATTATACTACACTTGCTCGAATTAAACTCCGCCTCCCTCCTCTCTACCGTAGTTATATTAATATTTAATCGTATTATCCAATCCCACCATGGAATTTATTTAACCGACGTTTATTTAACCGACGACAGTAAATAACCAACATCACTCACATAGTTCCTCCCGGTCCAAACTTCTGGCACCGCCTCCGAATAGACCCTTGAAGAAACTTTCCTTCGGTGGTTCTGGCATGTCTTGCCCAATAAACAAATCGCCCATCATCTCCGTCAACTCCCCGCTGAAAAACATACATATTTTTATGAGTACGCGTGTTTCCAAGACTTTTGCGTATAGTTTTTAAAGCATCGTTTCGTTACGTCAGTTGGAAAGGATTTCATTGCATTCGCAACGCCCAAAAGATAAGACGTCATTTTTGCACGACTATATAATATATCCTGATGGCGTTTTACGTAACACACAATGGAAACACTTTCCCTAGCGACTAACGAGTAACGACTCTCCTCTATAATCCCGCAGGTCTCCGTTCGATCATTCGCATTACTGGTTACGATTTACATATCGGGCCGACGTATATACGTACCAAAATTCGCTGGAAACGGTGAACTTCTGTAACTCCGCCGGGGACGACAAATACAAGCCGTGACCTCGGTTGCTGAAGCAAAGGGTCCGTGAAATCCTGCAAACACAAGCAGCGCATTAGTTTCGCCCGCTTTGCAAAGACGCTCGCGGGACGTGACACACAAAGCACGTCTACGTTAAACTTCGTAAGGATTTCGAATGGGCTGCGGTTTAAGCGGTGCAAGAGAAAAAATTACTTGTATAAAATTGCGTACGGAGCGGTCAAATAGATATATAGGGTGTTCCAAGACTAACGAATCGATTTTCAAGTAAACGCATGCATTTCGACCCACACAGCACGTAATAATATTACAGTAATATCACAGTAATATTGCAATATGCTGTAGTCTTATTATAGAAATGTTGTAATGTCACCGTAACATTGAGGTAATATTACGGTGACATTATACGTTGTAATATTACAGCAACATTGCGGTTTTATCATATATGTCACTATAATATTATCGTAACATTGCTTAACATTGCTTACGAGGTTATAAGTAATATTACCCTTATATCGTAATGTAACTGTAATATTACTGTAATATTACGCGCCGTGTGAGAATGTTCTTTGTCAAAGATTGTGAATTGACGATGGAATCCTGGGTGACGACCGACGAACACCCGATGAACATTCGACCAAGGATCGAATGCCAGTGATTGAATGTATATACGTTTGCGTTAAATTCTGCGATGAAGCGTGTTTGTCTTAGGCCGCTTTAGTTTGGTACACCCTTGACACTTTTGCAGGAACAGCGGCAAGCCCGTATAATATAAGTGAAGTGAAGGAAAGAAAAAGCTTTCTCATGGCTGTGGATGCGAACATTAAAGTTAATGGAAAGAACGGGTGAGAACGAACGGACGGCAACAACAGAGGGTGTCTTTTCATGTCCAAGGGTTCAATACGTGTAAAAAATTGCATGACGAACTGAATTCATCGGGACGACTTACTGATCGGTATCGCCATTTACAAAGAGTTGATGACCCCATATGGACAACATAGGGTCTACAATGCCGTGTTTTGTAGTCTGAAAACTGTTAGAGATTACAGAGATAGATGAACAGAGCCGATACATCAGCATCGCGTTAAATAATAACATTTTCTTCTCAATTGCCAATTATCCGCGTAAACAAGAATTCCTTCGCGGTTTTCTTTTTTTTTTTAATTTTGAAACATAAACAAAAATTTTTAAACCCTTCCGTATGCACTATTGTACTCCTCTTTACGCACTTTCGTCATCGATGCGATTGGTGAATAATGTTTAATGTTTTGTTTTATGATGTCTAGCCTTGCGTGACTATTTTTGCAACTTTCACTTCATTAAGTGAAATTAAAGAGCCAAAAATTTATAACCGTGCCGAGTGCGCATAATAATAATAATAATAATATAACATCTACACCGATCATGCCTCAAGCTGATTGAGGATTCAATAAGTGCACAAAATCGTGATGTATCGATAAAGAGAAAATAGAAAATTATCAGAACATGCCACAATAACGATGTTCTCTTAAAAAAAAAACAAAAGAAAAACATGTGAAACGAAGCGAACATCGTCGTTGAAAGAGAAACTGAAACTATATTTCATTTGTTCTGAAAAGTTTTAAAAACATCGTATAGTTTTCGAATAAGCATGATTGGATGATCATCTAACATTCACCTGCACAGATCCGAAATTCGTATAGAAGCGCCTTATACATAAAACAACTATGTAATCGAAAGTTTCTGATGCAAATGTTAAAGTCGTCGTAATAGTGAATAATATATATATGTGATGTATTAGTTATATATATATATATATTATGTTTTCATTGGTTGTTCGTTTAATGACTCCATTATGTATCGTTGTTGATTTTCAAAATATAAAAGCGTTAAGGAACTGCCTTAAAATTGTGCGCCATCGGATATGCCAGAACATTGTGCATACGTTAGATAGTGGATTAATAGATCGTTTTAAGCATTAAAATCGTAATTTATGTTTCGAATGGTTACTGATCGGAGCGTCAATCTTACCTTAGATCCGATACGGGTAGAAAATCAATGTCTATCAGCGGCCTTAAACTCGGCAAGCTGTATGTAGCTATGTGGCCATTGGAAATGTAGCATACTAGGCATACGCTATCTGAAAATGGCAAGTGGTACATTTTGATATTTTTACTTTAATATAATGTTCATTCTTAATATTCTTTCATATTTACAAGTTGGACACCGGACAACACACGAACGTGTCAGTAAAACAGAAACAAAACAAAAACAGGATCAAGCGCAACAGAATGGATCGATTCAATTTCTTCAACCGATATGATGCCAAATCTGAATTCGCATAAATGTGTTCCTTTTTATAGGTTATCAGTAAACGAAAAAGGATTGGAGATTGATTGAAATGGATTCTTTTAATCCTTTTGAATCCCTTTTCGTTTACTAATTATGTTATATATTGCTATCATTCGATAGAATCATTCTTGAAACCAAACAAAAAAAAAAAATTCGAAAAATCAGCAAACTTCATAAATATGCCGATTTAAATGTCGAGCTTACAAAATCTGCACGCATAAATTAATTTCAGAGAAATACAAGATTCACTTGCCTCTCAGAGACGTTATTTCAGCTTTGATAACGATGTGTGTGTCTGCGAGCTGTATTTTGTAGACACAGTTCTGCGATGGAAGAGCGACGACCCGAGCCTGTTTTTCAGATGTCAGCACCACGAACTGCCTGTCCTCGTATCCGTCCGTTCCGGATCCTTGAGAATTTATCGACGGCGACATCCTCGTACTTGAAAGCTTCCCTTGGTTCTCTATAAAATGCAATTTCGCCGTTACATTTACAATTTTTCGATCGAGATGTCACCGACTGTTTGTTGTCGCACAATGGAAAAATTTGATAATTCAACGCAAGTTTCTGAGAATTGTATTTCAAAATGTTTGATCGAAATGTTAAATCGTGCAGATAAAATAAGAGACATTAAGTTTAATTTTTTTTCTATAAAGTCAATGAAATTTTCGCTGTCAAAACTTCTTCTTTACGAGTAAAGTATGCGTAAAAATTTAATGCGATTTTTGTTATTCTAATTGTAAAAGTTTCCAGGATATTGTAGCGTATTTTTCCAAGCAACGGCACAAATCCTGAAACGGAAATGCGAGAATAAGCGTTTACTTTGACATTAATATTCCGAACAACTCCACAGCTGCAAATAGAACATAAATAATACGCCATATATACATTTGATGTTTATCGATACACAGCGCAGAATAATTTGAATGCATTCAAACATTTTATATACGCGTGCGTCATTGATGTACGAAAACTATAAATGTCATTCACATAAATTCGCAGCACGCTTCCATTATTATTATTGCAATCCACAGCTTATACCGTACCTGTCTGTATAAATAAATGAATTTTCATTATTAATATTGAAAATTCGTTTGGAAAATGGTGGAAACAATCAATTTATTGCAATCATTATTCGCGCACCAGTTAACACTTTTACGGGTCATTTTCAACGTTTCTAATATTTTGACGAATAATGAATTTGTTCGTGTTTTACTACGTGTGTTTGTTTTACCGCCCACTACCTCTAGATATAATTTGTTTTCATTTTCAAAATGTTTCAGCAATCTCACATCTGCCGATTGCAAGTTAAAATATTTCTCATTTCTCAAAGATCTATTTCTATATATGCGTAATAGAAGATCATTATGCAAAAATTTTAAGACTAGTTTTTGTTTTAATTAACATGATGAGTTTACACAATGTTATATCTCTTTATTCGAAAAAAATATGAAGTTTTCGAAATACATGCATTATAAGAAAAAAAAAGAAAAAAAGAATCCATACGTACTGTTACGATCCTTGGCGTCCGTATTCTCGTCCTTCCAAGACTCGAAGGAATACGGAATCAAGGCTCCGTTGCAATCCAAGAAAGACATCGTGAGAATGCACCCTTTCAATTTAAACGTAGAGCCATCTGAAAAATAGGAAATCACTCCCGACAATTAATCGATTTCTGGGTATATTAGAAAAAAAAAAAAAAAAAAAACAAACAAACTAAAAAATAAAAACGAATGCAAACAGAAATTCAATTTACCGGTCCCAAACTTACTAGAACTAGAAATAATCACAGGCTGTGCGTGTCGTTCACCGGAGGCTGGTGTGTTAAACACAATAGTTTGTACGGAACCCGAAGACGTGCCAATCCATAAAGTCGGTAAGGCGTTAGAATCTGCAATTTAGAGCAAATACGACCAACAGCAATTAATGTATGCGTACTGCGGAAGTTTTGTGATGATTTTTTTCTTTTTATGCGTAATAAATTAAAGTATAAGAGCATTAATAATGGGAATGATGTCGTGAGGAACGTACCGCTTTTTTTCGTGTAGGAATCGGCAAAAGTAAGGCAGCTGACGGTTTCAGTGGCAATGTTTTCCAGCGAGGACATACTCGAGCTTCGAGATCGTTGGAATGAACTGTCGAGTTTATCTATCCGGTCAGCGATCATAGAAATAAAGGTACATATTAGGATTGCGCACGCTGACTGGGGAAAGAATCATCTACCGAAGCATGCACGAAGAGAAATTCATAGATAAATCATCTTATGTAAGTTTCACCAAGAAACGACTAAAGTAGCAACAATATTAATAGTGATATAAGATTTTAAGTACTGACAGTGTGATAAATATAGTGTTACAACGACAAACCCAACAACAACAACAATAATAATGTATCATTACTGACATTTCGTGATACGTCCTGCTAAGCCAGTGCGCGTTCGGCTCACCAATTTCGTGCGTCACTGGTCCCATCACCAATCGACGTCCGGCTTACAACGCCGATATCGCTAATTGACAATTACCATATTCATCATCGTCCATTGCGGCTAAAAGCAGCCACACGAACGTGCACTGTACAATAGCATCGCGCGTCCACGAAATCCCTGCTTTTAATGTATACTCGAAATACCAACATCATGATCGCGAAAATGTAATCATACGTGTCGTCAAAAAGAAGCCAAGCCGATGAACGAATGCGTAACTGACCTAGCTTCTTTATCATTTTTTTTTCTTTTATTTTTCTTTCTTTTTTTTTTAACTCTACTTCATCCTGTACCGAGGCCCAGGATCGTAAAGTGTCTAATGTATACTTTTTTTTCGTTTCATTAATTCGTCCTAATTTTGATTTATTTTCAAGCACGAATGTTGCCTGATCCAATTACCCAATTCTTACGTTTTGATGCTCAGCTTCATTCAAGCAGGTCGCGCAGTATCGCGATAGAGAATAGATGTTTCAATCCGATAAAACAATAAATAAAAGCAACTAATCCGACAGTGTAAGCAAAGGTAAAAAGTTGCTAAAACAGACAAGAAACATAAGAAGATTGTATACCATTGACACGGTGCGTCAATATAGAAGTAATCCCTGCACAAGGCTCGAGCATGTGCACTGAACTGATTGATGAACAAGTTTTGAGTCACACGTAGCAAGTAAAGTAAGGTGTAAACAGATCTAACGTAACACATGAGCAAACGCAGAGTCACAAAAGTAGGAAGAAAGACACAGAGAAAGAGAGTAAGAGACAAAGAGAGAGTGAGAGAGAGAAAGAGAGAGAGAGAGAAAGTAAAAGAGTGGAGAAAATAGAGTATGTGGAACAAGAGAATGTATACAAAGAACAAAAAGAGCGAGTGCGCGCGTGAGCGAGTAGAGGATGCAACTGTTGATTTTTCAGAAAGTATCGGTCGCAAACCAGACAGTATCGTAAAGATATATATATATAGAGGACAGTAGCACTTGTAAAAAAGAGTGAAGATATATAGTGCTGAGAGAAATTGATGCAAACTAGATTTTGAACGGAACGCATTGAGTGAAGAAGTATTTTGTAAAATAGTCCACTTTGTTGCAATAACAAAAAACAAGAGTGTAGAGACGAGAACGCGAGAATGACGTTCTCCGTGCGAATGCCTTAGTAGAGTCGACGAAACAGTACAGTCTACTGCTAAAGTGAGAAAGAGAGCACACATCATAGCATTATTTAGACGAACAGTCGTGGGCGGCTTGTTCTTTTTTGTTTGTAATACCAAAGCTGCTATACTGTCTGGTGTTGGTGAGGATAAACGGGGAAGTCAGAGAAGCCTGGGAAGAGGTTGCGGTGTAGCCGCGAATGTCAACACTGCGCTGAGCATGGAATGGGAAGTTTGCCGCAAAGCTGCCAGAGGTCGAACCTTCTGCGTCGTAGTGGCTGACCGAAGTACTTAGACACTTCTGCAATTTTCGTATACCTTGAGTGCGAGCATGCCTGGTAGGCTCCGTGGAAGCCTTGCGAAATAGTATGCTACTGATACTTCCGTCATCATTACCACCTGCTGGGGCGGCCTCGCCCTCGCCGCCGCCGCCACTACCACCGGCACTAACACTACGAATCGCGTGCCGAGTGCTGGCGCCGCTATTGCCGACACTATTGTCGCCCACGGTGCCACTCTCGGCAGCACTGTGATTACCACCACCATCATTGACATTGGCATTTCCACCACAACCACTACTATCGCCGTCGTCACCCCTCTCCGCCTGCCTTCCAGCTGTTGGTGAGACGCACATGCCGTTTATCTACAAACCATGTAAACAATACGTAGAAGAAGCGTAAAGACGAGGTCTTTTTGATGGGGCTTTACGCGCGATCTTCTACAAAGGTGTAAAAAACATTGGCGGAATATAGTCAAGAATCGAATAAAGGAGGGATTGAACATGGGAAACATGAGGATATCAGACGCGAGTATAAATTTCTTCACCAGTTGTGGTAAAAGTATGGTACCGTCTCGCACAAACTTCAAAAATCCACTTTTCGTCATCGCCTTCCAATGTTATCGACTATTATAAATCTCAGTTATTATTACAACAACACTCTAGTTTCGATTGTTTGGCATTGGACCTGGTGTTAATTCAACTCATTGCATGCGATCCGTTTCTCTCCACGAACGACTATGTAAAGTTTGATTAGAGCAATCTTCGGTGAGATATCTGAAAGCATGGACACCGAGAATGGACAGTCTCAAAAGACCAAACATCCAAAACACAAATATTCAAGAATACCTCGCCACTGTAAGCTGGTGCCTGAACTCAATTAAGTTATCCGACTTTATTCGCTGTGAGTTCTAATACGAGTTTGTTGCTATCGATCATCAGCTCCTATCCTAAAAAATCTAAAAACAGGTATTAATGGACCACGTGGCTTTTATAGACTGATTCTAGTTTGTAGAATCAGGCTTGTCAATCCTTTCGAAATGACAAACGCGAATTAAGCGTATTTTCCGAAGTTACGACGGTCTCGCACTCGTTGGATTTTCTTTAACCAATTATCATCAAAGTCCTATCCTATGTTTTTGTCTGCCTTCACAACTTTCCTAACTCTGACTTGCACATTGTCGTTCTAACTAGCACGTTATCACTCAGACTTGCATGTCATCGAATCGCCGATTAAAGATTGAGCAAGTGCAAATGTGACATATTAGAATTTTACTCTTCTTTCAGTCGCGCATGCTCAAGTCCTATCTCAAGAAGCGCCTTCCAATTGCGACTAGACTTTATCGATACAAATTATTTTGTTTTGTTTTGTTTTTTTTATCAAGCGTGCATTCCTTTATTAACTCTTCCCTGTCGCAGGCAGTTGAAACTACACACTTCTAATAATATGTGCTCGAGTCATTTGTTTCGTACATACTTAAGAAAAAAGAAGAAGAAAAAAACAATTAGCGCAACTATTACTACCACTTGAAACTAGTGCTCTTTCGGAAGAATACCTTTGACGTCTAAAAGTATACTAAAACACGACGACCACTGAAAAAGTAAAACAAGCCGTCATTTTCAGATAACGATTAGTCGTTGTTGGGCAACTTTACTCGAATGATACCTGATGAGGCTAGCGGTGTACTCCAAAAAAAGCACTTGGTGACGTGGCACGTCTAAAAAACATCATCGCTCATCTCTCGCGCGTTTCAAGACATCTAGTACTACGATACTACTGAAATTTCTGTCTCGGTTCATTGATTATTTATATGCAGAGCCTCATATATACTAGTCAGTCAAATCACAAAAATCTTCCTGAATTCAAATTCCCCTACATGACTTTAATGACGAGACAAGCATGGTCCGATTGCACTATCAAAATTAATAGACAATAGCACAGATGATAATTGAGCGCAGGACCAGTTACGTGGACTGACTTGTGTTATCATCATCATTATTTGTCGTTATGTTTATTATTATTGTTATCATTTTTCTTACTGGTGATGTACTATAATTACTAATGAGCAAGCCATAGAAATGATAAATGCAACGTAACTAAAGATTGTAACAAACGAAAAATGACGACGCAACTTGGCATCGAGAGCATAGTACGATGAGCGGCACTAGTCGTTAATCTTGTCAGAATCAGCAGCTGTCACAATCAAGGACTCTAACTATGCAACTATCGCAATACCTACTAATCAATACAATACCAATCCGATAATTTTAGGGAAATATGAGGGTATCAGGCGTCGTCTATCGATCAAAAAAGTAGCAGCGACGAAAATATTCGATTTGTTTTTTTTTTATTTGTTTTTTTTTTAATTCAATGCGGATCTCCACTATGAGATCATCGTACTTTCCTCTCGGTAATAGAACAAAACCAGGAGGAACCTTTTTTTTACCTGAATCACCCTTGCTGTCGGGGAAGACGAAATTGAATTGAACCTGAAAAAGCGTTACGTAAGTACAGTCTCGTGTCCCATTCGGATGAAATTCACATAACCGGCCGTTCGAATGCTGTTTCCTTCGGTGCATGTGCCATTTCACGAATTTCTTCGATGCGGTACTTTACATAGGAGTCGTGGGCGGCCTACATAATCGCGTTAGTCATTCTGCCAGTATCTGGCGTCCTTTGTACCGTTTGACCGAAATCGATCACCAAATAGAGTTGACTGACTAATATAATAGACCCTGCACTTAGCGCGATCGATATCTACACTCCGGGGCACGACTTACTCGATCGAAACGACGAAGAGTTCTATATACATATATATATACGTGTACAATACACATCTGTGTTTTCATCCTTCTTGCATTGACTTTTAAAATCGACAATTATTGAAAAACTCGATGATCGCAATAATGTCGATGGTGATGTACATCAGTGCCACGACCCTACGTTTCGCAGCGTACCTTTCGTAAATTTTCCATACAGAAAATGACAAAATTACCGCAGCCATAAAAATGTATGGTTACTGCAATCTAATTACGCAATAGGTAATTAATGATCCCGTAATCCGGTGATTTACGAACGAATCGATAAAACCTTCAGCACTGCTAGTAGGAAATTATGTCATTTTTCCAAATTCGATTACGCTTCGAAATGTCAGCCACAAATACTATACCGTACACATATATGTATATATACAGGTAATAAATATATTTACTGTGCCGTAGTGTATACGTATGTTTTACGCGTGTTTTGTAAACAGTTATATGGATAATGGTCTAACTAAAGTTTCCAAGTAATAATCGCGCGAATAATTCCTCCCCCCTATTATATTTGAAGGTAACACGAAATCTTTCCTCGTAAAATCGTTGCATTTAATGGTATAATAGTTCAAGTGAATCGTTTCATACCAGTTTCGAATGACTTTACAAACAAGCAACGAATGTCGTAAAATGTGTCTAATCTATATAAGCAATACCGCCGAGCAAGTGTAATTAGACGCAACTGCAGATAAACACATCTCCCATAATAGTGAAGGAGAAACTACAGACGACTTGTCCAAATGTAAGAATTGTTACTTGCAAAGATGATGTTAATTATCTGAATAAATGTAAAAACTTGAACATTTATACGTTTAATGCGAATATTATACCATGCAAGTATCTCGGTCTCTTCGGCCCACTTCTATAACAACTGTAAATGCACTATTTACTAGACATCCGTCCGTCACGTAAGAACCTAAAATGAACGCATTCAGCAGACAATACTGTAAGTTCTGATTGGTTCATTTTTGAAACAGTTTGTCAGTTGAGTGCTATAGTAAATGCAGTCCCTGTTCTAAATTAATATCATTTTTTCTTTATATTGATGAATGATATTCCTTCACCAAATCTGATCCAATCGGAATTCGCAAACGCACTTCTTGTACGAATGATTGATACAAACACAAAGCCCTACGAGCATCCTTTGCCATTTTCATTAATACTACACAATGAAAAAAAAAAATAATGATGTACAAATAACGGTCAGTCTGGTATATAAAAAAAAAAAAAAAACAATACATCAAGTTTAAAACTAATAGTTACGATGTCTCCTGAAAGCCACAGCTTGGATACTGCCGCGTTAACGCGACACGTGAGTGTCGTTACGACGAGAGAGTCCAGGATGTGACTGACAGTCGAGACATCTATAGGCAGCAAGATGTAAATCGTTAATAATGTTTATGCGGTATATAGAAAACGTGTTAATGCACAAATGATCCTTCACCTAACACAGAGATGCGGTTCCCACGGTTAAAAGAAATCATGATCAAGCTGTATCCATGAATGAGTGATCTATAGATGACAATAAAAGACTATAGCACGATTCTCAATTCTAGATGCACATACAAACAATATATGACACTCGACTAGGCTAATAGGTGAACAACTTACTGAATCTTCGGAACAGATTGCCAGCAAACTTCTCGTTTCCCGTAGACGAGGCCTCGTTTCTGAGGTCGTGCACAGCGCTGTCGCTCTTGGGGTACTTAATATTCGGCACCGACAACAAACGCCCCTCGCGCTTCGCTTGCTGCAATCCTCGCACGACCCTTTTGAACCTCGCCGAAGGCTTGCCTTCGTTCTCGAAGAGGGCGAGATTCGTCGGGCGAACCGCTTCGCCCGCCGTTTCGCCCGGACCCTCGACCCGGCTGATAGTGGGCCCGCCAGTGGTACAAGAAGGGTCCTCCTTCTCTGCGGCCTCGACTTCAGGGGCCCTTTCGTCTCCGCTCAATCTAGCCGCATCCGCGCTTTCCTGGGCTTCGCAACCGGGCGAAGTCCGATCCGGGGATTGTGGCGACTCGAGTTCGAGACTTTGGACCGGTGATAAGGGCCGTGGATTTTCGACGTTGTTACAATAGAACACGGACGATCCTTTCATGGGACTGACGCCCCCGCTGACGTTGCCGCTCGCCTGCTATATGTAACGATGTGTATACTCGCATGAACTTTTATTATGTGTTTTTTTTTATAGCTCATGTTGGCGACTGTCACCAGACTCTCTGGCGCATTTAAACGACACAAATGCCACTAAATTACGAACTTTGATGCACAACATTTTTGCGGTTCAAGCTGATATCGATTAAAGGATATCTAAATGTATGGTATTGTTTAAGTTCGATGCATAGCTCTTTTATTTTTCATCGTCAGGGATAAAATCTAACCTATATATGACTCGCTTCACAAAAGTCGAGATATTTAAATGGCGTTTTATTTTTTAATTTTCGCCATATTGCGCTTCGTGTCAAACTCTTAATAATACTGTAAAACCATTAGGTAGACATTGCCATTCAAAAATCACCAGAACTGAACGTGTACGTTAAGGAAAATGTACACGAAATAAATGTAAAAACTACAAATAGATTGTTTTATTAATGAATTGACAAAAACGACAAGTCAATAGATTTTAACGCCAACGGTAGGAGCAATTGTGACTACCGTTGTAATTACCTTGAATTACAAAATAAAAGATTGGTGTTTGAATTTCTCGACTTTCGTATATATTTGAAATAAGCATATACATTTTCAACACAAAACGTTATGTACAAAAATTTGCATGTTGATGCATTTTATTTCTGGAGTACTTTTGATAATTTGTAAGACGTGAGTTTCGGTACGAGAATTTCGTTTATTTACGTTTCGACAACCTCCCGAAGATTCTTTACTTTCTTCGATTCTGCAAATGAGCATCTATGTTATTAGAAAATTGATAGTCCATTATCAATCAATTGTTAGTAAATTGTTAGTAAAATGTTGTTCATTTTTTTTTAAATTAGTGACTAGAGATTTGTTAGTGATTTATTAATGAATGGTAGTGAATTAATAGTGAATTGTTAGCGAATTATTGATAAATTAAAAAAAATGGAGGTGAAGATTCACTAAATTATTGGTAAATTGTTAGTAAGTTGAGAAATAATTGTTTGATAAAGGTTTGAAAATCGGTAGTAAATTGTTAATAAATTATTAGTGAATTGTTAGGAAGTTGATAATGAATTGTTTGATAATGTTTCGAAAATCGGTAGGAAATTATTAGTAAATTGCATTCGAATTGTTGTTTGTAAATTGCTGGAAAATTATTCCAAAAATTATTAATAAATTATTAGTAAATTGTTTGTAAATTGATAGAAAGTCAGTGAATTGTTAGTATGTAACTGTGGAGAAAACTTTACTCGATTAAATTAGACGTGATAGAGTAATGTCTTATACTCGACAAGGGCCACGGAAATAGTCAGGTTAAAGGGGGTTACATAAGGATGGGGACCAAAGGGATGAGAACAGTAAGGGACATTAGGACAGGGAAGTTCTTTGGAGAAGAAGTCTCCATAAAGAGGGCATGACTTCTGAAGGGCATAGGGATAGATATGATACTCGAAAAGGGCCACGGGAGTTGTGGGAAGAAAAGAGAGATGGGGATAATATCACATAAAAGAAAACATACCTCCTGCTGGTTTCGCAAAATCCCTTCATGAGTACCAGTGCTGGATCTCTAAC
>JAPYZR010003241.1:0-28544 GCA_030522945.1 Trichopria nigra
TAAAGTAGAGCAGTTACCGACCTAACCTCAAAACAGGAAAAGTATAAATAAATAAGGATTGAAACATTTTTTCAAAATTCGGGCTTTGGAAGGGTGATTGTACATAATATATACAATCCTTAAAAAAATATCGCTGAAATTGGTTCATAATCAAACGAGAATTATACGAAATAAATTATTCTTGGTGCTGGCAAGAGAAAATAATTTATTTCGGATAATTCTCGTTTAATTTTGAACCAATTTCATTAATATTTTTTTAAGGGTTGTATATATTATGTAGAATCACCCTTCCAAATCCCAAATTTTGAAAAAACGTTTCAATCCCATTTTATTCATCCTTTTATGGTTGAAAAGCTCGGTCGATAACTGTTCTACTTTAGAACCACCTTAATTTATTAATAAAAATGTAACGTTACGTTGAATCGGTACATTATTGTTTCCGAAACGTTCCCACTGTGTCACGGATTAAATTAAACGTCTCGGGAACGTTTGTAATAAGAAGTCATTGTAACGTTTCAAAAAATAGCACCAGCAACGTTACAATTTGTGCAAGGAAGTTTGACACTTTCGAAAGGACGTAACAGGGTATAATCTTTTTGGAAATGTTTCGTAATCCGTGTTCCTGCAACGTTTCAAAATTGGTGCAAAAAATGACATACCAGAAAGGTTACTTTGTTACTTTATAAAATGTTTTACATAACACGTTACGGGAATGTACATGTTACGTTTCATGGAAATGATTTCTTGTACATCGTGAGAAAATTCAAACTAATAACCGTTAGATGGCGTGGAAATTCAAAAGTGAAATCGAGTAGCGATTTGTACAGGTTATATCCAGCTTTGACGATATTCATGCCAATTTCTTGAGGTAATGAAAACGATTTTTTATTGGTATTGTACGACTTTCCAACTTTTTTCTGTTAAAAACAAATAATAAATAACGAATTAGTAACTCCCGGAGAGGTTTTAGTATTGTTATTGTAACGACACATGTACTATATTCATATGTAACGTTTCATTGTAACGTTTCCGTGATAGGTCATTCGACGTCTCCAGGCATGCATAGGTATATATTTATATGTAGGCATGGTATTCAAAAATGTCAATGTAGCATTCTGAATCTTACATAGAAGTAATAACGGCAACGTTGCTAAAATAACATAGAAAGTCTCAGAGAGGTTTCAGTACAGTTATTGTAATTATTGTAACGGCACATGAACTTTTCAAATGTAACGTTTCGCTGTGGTGTTTCTGAAACCGGAAAATGTTTAGCTTATACTATATTATACTTATAATATAATACAATTTTTAGTTCTCCAACTAACGACACATATGCTTTTCAAATGTAACGTTTCATTGTAACATTTCTGTGATAGAACATTCACCGTTTCCAAAAATATATATACATATATGGTATGGTGGACATTTTTACTATAATGTTCGTAATAAGGAGGCAAACATATGTTAAAAAAATTTAATATAAATTATTTTTCAAGGGAGGTTGTGTTTCGAAAAATGCACGACTGAAAATACGAAAATAAATACCTATTTTACATGTTTTTAGTATTTTTGTCCTCTTAATAATAATGGTTAATAAATTTTGTTGTGAAAATTTTTGTTACAATTATTTTATTTTCATTTGTTGTTTTAAACTTGACGTAGGTGATAGTTTTAAAAAATGTGCTTCGCGCACCCGAAAAGAATTTCAACTCAATTATATTGGAAGAAAAAAATGTGGAAATAAAATAAAATTGTTTAAATTTTAAATTAAATGAATTATGTGTATCGAATGAAACGTCAATATTTCGCTCAGTATATAAATTAAATCAGTATCCGAAAATATGTATTTTCATACTATGTATATACTTAACAATTATCCGACTGTACATCGTACGTTATTGAAGTTTGATTTTCCCTTTATTCTCAAGTTGAATCGACTTGTTATTGGCAGGATTATAAAACGCGCGGAAATCGAATTATACGCCGGCTTTTATTTATATACCGTAAATAAGATACGCGAATATTAAATATTAATCGAATGAATCCCAAAAGAAAAATGTATTTTATTCGGCATTGATATATAATATTTGCAATAAACATGTATTAATTTTCACCATTTACTGGAATAATGTCATCCCTCCTCCCTCCTCGTTGCCAATAATACGTTTGCTCGCATAATGTGAAATTTAAAAGTACAAAATATCCGTTACCTACATCTGCTTTAATTAGTTTAATAATAATATTGAAAATACTACCGGTATTGTGTTATTTGTTAAATATGTTTTTCATCCTTTATCAATAAACTCAATCAAATCAAGCACAATTCTCTATTTTCGGGTAGTATTGCTGAATATGAATGATTTATTACCTATAGTTTAAATATAAATCGCCGAATGCAGGAAAGATTAACTTAAAATGTGGTTCACTCGATTAGCAATGTCATCGGTTTAGCAGTGCGACTTCCGTTACGTCACATCCTTGACCGGAAATTGGCAAACGCGATTCTTTCGAATGATATTTCTTATTCTGCAATTAATTAGCTCGAATCTCATTCGGCATTTTATTTTGGTCAATTTTACTTGAAGAAATTGAGTTTTCAAACCAATAACTTTGCCAAATTAATTAATGCGTCGAATCAAAGTTAAACAATCGGTCAAACAATCAATTAAAATAATCAGTTTAAAATTATAGTGAGAAATAACATTTATCATTTCTTCAAGTAGGTCGGGTGTACGAGTGCAGTCGCGAAGTTTGAAGGAAAAATATTTTGCCTAGTAGAACTGATAAACTTCCGAAAACTCGCGAAAGTTTTCGGTACAACTGACTGACGACCTATCACCTGCACGCGAAATAGAAAAGGTGAAAACTATTCTCAAGTTTTCAGGAAAAAGCAAAATATTGATAAATCACGTGCTTGCTGCAGTGGAAGTTACGAAATCTTCGCGAAACACTTTCCATCGTTTAGTATAATTACTTTACCGGGTTATAAATACTTATTCGTTTCAGCCAGTTTTCGGGTACTCGTGATTTGTTGCTTTGGAATGACGAGGCAAACGTTAATTCGAAATTGCTGAAAGTCATTAGCATAAAATACACATTTAATAAAGCGTGAAAATAAATTAAAACTGTTAATCAACCAAAAGTGATTGTCTCGGATATTTTTTTTTTTCTTACTTGAAGTCTTGTTTTCCCGACAATCGATACGATAAACAATGACGAATGTATACAATCAAATCGAATGAAACGACAATTGGTTATATGCGCCGAAGAATTATTTAAGAATGACGAAAATCTTATTGACAACTTTGAAATTCGTATTCTTCCCAGACGATTCTTTATCGAGAGATTTTTGCTTTGCCGCCTATCAACGGAAATTTAATAAAAATATCCCATCGTCGAAATTTATAGAGCGAGAGAGCCGAAACAACGTCGAATGCTTGGCGCACTTGAGCACGAGAGGACGCCCTTCCCTGTCTAAAACTGACGGCAAACGAACGGTCAGCTATTTTTATTCGAGTTTCACGTCATCGAACACAATTCGCTTTGCGGTGAAGACACTTTGCTTTAACGTTGGCGGCTGTCATCACGGCGGCGAAACACAATGGGCGCGTTTCCATTGACCCGCGATTAACGCGCGGCCAATGCCTTGACCCACTCCGATTAAATTGTACGTAATTCGAAGCATGTGTATATTCCGCGGTACGCAACTTTTTGTCGTTGATCTTTTTCATTCATCAAATATATCGCGGATTGTATCATGACAATACACCGTGTTCGTCGTCATGTGTATATACAAATATGCAGTATTTCGAATAAAATCAAACAGACTTGCCCGTGTGTGTGTCTATAAATTGAACATTCAATCTCAAACTAAAATTCACTCGACTCGAATGAAAGTGTTTTATTAAATATAGCTGAAATATTATGGTAAATACACTGAAAAAAAATTTGTTATTTTCAAGTAAATATTTACTCGAATTAAGAAAATGTTTCCTTCTTTTTAGTAAATCTTACTTAATTCAAGATAATATTTTCTTAATTCAAATAAATATTTACTTGCTACTATTCAAGTAAATATTTACTTGAAAATAACAAATTTTTTTCAGTGTATGTTTAGAAAAAAAACAATCATGTTTACAAGATCTTCCTTAGTTTTTAGCGTTGGTACGCAAAGACCGTCTCAATGTTATTTTCATAAAATCAAGGGACATTTCTCCACCTCATTTGCATAATACAGAAATGCCGTGTGATTATATTTTAATATATAATATGATAAGTGATTAAGTTGATGAATAGAAATAATTACAGATATTTCTTTTTTTTTTTTTTTAATGTATTGTAGTAAAAATTGATAATTGTTGAACGATCACGCTTCCATTATAAAAGTTAACATTTGCGGTGAAGACACTTTGCTTTAACGTTGTATTAATTAATTATTAATTAAATATTTATCATATTTAACCACAATAGTTTTAATTGTTTGTAAAAGAGGCACACATTTTTGGAAATTTATTTGTTATGTCGATACATCGTTAGAGGTTGAAATAATTTCAGTTATTATTACAAGTTCTAACAAAAAAGTACAGTGCTGTATTTATTTAAACAGTTTTTTTTAAGGTTTAAACCTTATTAATTATTTTTAATTTACAGATTTACTTTTTTATAATACAACATAAATAATGACTAATCACTAAATATTTTTTACATTTTAATAGAGCAAGCTAAAGAAAATTTAACTTTTAAACTTATTTCAACCTATTCATATAATTTTTATCATTTAATTCTTATCATTTATATTTAAGCTATATATTTATTAAATATTTTTGCTTGACATTAATTTTATATGATATTCTTGTATGTTTTTTTGTTGTATGATATGATATTATTTTTATATACGTATTTTTTATATGACATTTTTAGAAAAATGTTAACTTCAAAAGATAATTCTACTTAAAGAAGAAATATTTACGGAAAACAAATAAATTCTCTACTTACTAATACATCGTTAACACTTAAAATCCTCCAATATGTACATATAGTTTATTAAAAAGATCGAAAATTTTTTACCAGTATTTTCATTGGTAGTAACATATTACGGTAGAGAAAATCATTTAAAATGAAAAGGAATAATTGATCCTAAAAATATGCATTAAAAAAAAAATAAAATTCAAGAATAAATAGTTTTTTTTTTCATTTTTTTCAGCGCGAATTGATAGAGAACAATTGAAAAATAAAAGAAGAATAGTATATTACAAATGTATAGAAAAAAATTCCTTTTGCTTGAGAAAATATGACGAAATCAACGTAAAATTTTAGGTCATTCGGGCAAAAAGGATTAATATTGAAAGATATTATAATATTCCAATATTATACACGTTTGCAATATAATATATATGCATTATATAAATATTGATACTTTCATATCGATATTTGTTGAACGTTATTGGTAAAGGATTTTGATTCGTTTCATGTTTTTTCTTTTTCGAATTTTTCTTGTTTTTTTTTGTCCTATTTACTTTTTGCCATTTAACATTGCTTTTAATATCGAGTTTAACAGCAAAATGTCAATCACTTATGTCGAGAACTGTACGTTAAATAACTTTATAAATTTCTTGCATCGAATTTTTTTAAAATTAATAATTTAACGTGTCAATGCGGAAAAGTTATTATAATTTAAAATTTAATAATGACAAATATACATTTTTATTAATTTCAACATTGTACAAATAATTTAGACAGACTTGAAAAAAAATTTCAACACTAAAATTTGATCCGACTGCTAGTTTAATGAAGACAAATTACCTTTAGTTGGCCTTCGCGGTCCATTTAAATACATTGAGACCAGGGGCCATCCTCAAACATTTGGTAAGCGATCTGGTCGTTGACCCCTCATGCTAGCGCATTTGCACAGTCCGCAAGGGCCAAATTTTTGGAACCGTATAATTATCGTTTAAACTTGTTCGAAAAGACACAGGCCTCGACGGATAAGAAGATGTCCTTTACATATCGAAATAATAATGCGCCCGTCCTAAATTAACATTAAGTTAATAAATTAAATTGAATTTAATGGAATTTATCGAATTTCTAAACTGCCATCGAGTCTGATATAAGTGCAATATTCAAACCGTCTACTTTACAAATTGGTTACAAACGTGCTTAAATTATTCAAAGGCAGATTCACATCGGAGATAACGCACGAAACTGGAACGACATGTACATCACGATAGGGACAGAGAATGACAGATATATATAAGGGAAAAAGGGTCAGAGAGAGGGAGAAAGGAGGGCGGCGTTATTATTCCAGCGGTTGGAAATCTGCAGAACGTTAAGCGAGTCTAATTAAGTGGAATCAAGTATGCGGCATGTACGCCCGGGCGTTGGATTACCGTTTTCAGAAAGGGCCGAGAAGGTCGAGGACCCACCGCGACAGAAAGAGAAGACATAGATTAGAAGGCAGCCGAGGCGTGGGATAGGGAGAGCGAGTGAGTGAGAGAGAGAGATTGGGGTAGGACCTATACCAGCGAGAGAATATCCCATTCCGGTGAATTCGTACCAGGAATGCAAAGCGATGACTTTTAAAGGGGGTCGTTACCATTCAGGATTTTATCCGTGCGTGGCGTGCCGTCGACTGTTGCCCTCACTTTTTCCCGAGTCCGCCTCGTTCGTTATTTGAAAAATGTTTCGAATCGTAGATTTACAACTCGTTCGGTATCGCATTGTGCCCCCATCCGCTGTAGCCTGTCGGAAAGGATATTTGAAAAATTATTCGTTTTTTTTTTCGTACACGTTGCGGAGCTCCTGCTTTTGGTTCGGCGATTTTCATGTCGTTAACATTAAAAATTGTTCGCTGCAATCGACTATTAATACACATTTGTGGAAGTAGTATAACGGCGGAAATACACCGACGGACGTTAAAAAAGCGACTTTATAATTTATGTCGTTATTTCCGCGTCGATCATTTTCGTTTAATGCAGAAACGATTTGTTTAACGAAACAGATCCCGGGCGATTTTGAATGACACGAAAGCTAACGAAGATAACTGAAGATTAATAACTGCGTCTCGCCGAAATTCCGTGTGCGTGAAAAAAAAAAAAAAAAACATGAAAAGAATAATATATCGTGAATTATTACCCCCAAGAACTGGAAACGTGGAATAATTCCATAAAATACAGATCCGCAATACGTCAAACTTGGAACATTTCGCCAATACGTCCGAACGCTTTTATGAATTTCGCTCGAGTCATTTGATACATATTTCTTTTCCATTCTCGGCGCCCTTTTACGCGAAGAGCCCATTAGAAAAACAGGGTCGGACGCGCGAAGTAGGTAGCCCTCTGCCAAGAATAAGAAAAGTTCCGACGCTAAGTTTTCTGCACGGACAATTCGGTCCTCATAAATCGGCTCTACTGTTTTCTCTAGTTTATTTTGGAGGATTCAACTCTTCCGCCTTCGTAAATCTCGCGGGTGGCGAATGAGAATTTCCGGTTTCGACTTCGGCATCAGTTACGGGCGTTGCTCGAACGTTCCTTTTTTTTTGTTTTTTGTTTTTTTTATCGAGGCGTCGACGAGAGACAAAAATAAAAATCGCCGGTGGCCGCGCGCAGCGCGAACCTCCCGTCGTACTACACGTCGGTTTAAATTTTCAAACATGACACGAAACAATGTCTGACAACGTGCCATTTTTACTACTTCGCCGTTTTCGCGGACAACTCGTAATTAAATTTCGGCCATTTTGCGCCCGGCAAAGATGCGGTAGAAAATGGTTGAAAAATGCCGTCATTAATGACGCTATCGAACTATCGGCTGCACTTTTATGGAAAACAATGATTGAGCGACGTTTCGTGAGAAAGAAGCGAAACACGCACATTGGATCGAAGCTCAAAAAACGCTGGATTAAAAGACTCTATGTATAACTTTTGATATTAAATTTTACAGAAAAAAATGACTAAATTATGGTAATAAAATTTAGAGTAGGATTTGATTTTAAACACGATGTTATTCCTCGACAATTTTGAAAACGTTTGAATAAAAAAAAATGAAAAATTCTTAAAATTTTTTAAATGTAGACAAAATACGTTAAAATACATTTAAATCGAAAAATAATAATAATTCCTCAAAATTGAGGGAGAAATAAATATATTGAAATTCATTAAATTCTGAATCCATTTAAATCCATTTTCGATTATTGGAAAATATTAATCATTTAACTCAACAATTGCTTGCAGTTTTCGGGCACTCTAATGAAGTGGCAATTATGACAAAACACGGGGGAAAGATTACGCAAAATTCATATCCGACTATTGTTGAGTATGCTCTTCCGATTGGCGCCGGTTAAAATGCAGAGGACCTCAATAAAGACCCACTAAATTTTTAGATTGAAGTTTAAAAAACACGATTTTTTGATAAATTTTTTTTTCAAACGTTATTTTTACTTTGAAGCAACTAAAACCTTTTACATAAAACCTTATTTAAAATCGTGAAATTGAACATCGAACTAAAAAGTGAAATGAAAATGAAAATGAATTTCAACGTAACGAATCCAATATGGAGTCAGAAATGGATCACTTTCCAAGTAAACTTTTTTTAACATTTTTTAATAATTATTATTTAATATTAAAAATAATTATTGTTTATCTGAAATATAGTAAATTATAAGAAAAAAGTTTATGTCTTTTTTATATATTATATAGAATCTTGAATATTTAGGTGTTTATAAAAAAACTTTATAACGTTACAGCCAACATATTTGTGGCCCTCTTCAGAAATTTAATTAATCGTACTGTGAAAATATTTTCATTATAAATATATCTGTATAAATCATATATTTATAAGGATCTAAACAAAGAAATGATTAAAAAATGTATAAAAAAATCTTTACGTAAGAAATGTTATTATAGCAAAACCAATTTTTTAATTTGCAAGGAATTATTTCCTTTAAAAAAATGTTTAATTGTATAAAGAAATATTTTTTGATAAACTGCTTCTAGGAAAATTGTAATAACAAATTCATACCTTTTATTTAACAGTTGCATTTAAAAATATAAATCCTGATATAAATAAATAAAGTAGAGTTGCAAAATGTGTTATAAAAAAAAATTATTTTTATAACTATAACTTGGTAAGAATGTAAAATTAAAAATAAATTTGAAAAGCAATTTATAGTATATTATACCAGCCATTGTAAATAATGGAAAATAAATAGCAACTGTCAAAGTTATTCGAAAGTACGGAGAAGATAAACTTGGAGTTTGTATTAATATTTTATACAAACATTTCTATAGGTATAGTTGTGTTACGGTTAAGAGATAAAAATTGAGGTTGGAAAAGAGGTATAATAAATATCTGGTAGTTTTGGTGATACCATTCAAATCTAATATCAATAGCTGTGTTGATATTTTTCTTTTTCAATTTATTAAATAAAATAATTAAATAAAAAATGTATATTTTTACTTTTTTGTGTCATTTTGTCTTTTTCGTGTTTTTATAATTTCTATGTTTTTATCTTTTCAGTGTTTTTTTACTTTTTTGTGTTTTATTTGTACTTTTTTGTGTTTTTTTTTTTTACATTGTATTTCCAAAATATTGATAAACAGAATTATATTGTGTATTTAGTCTATACACGGATAAAAAAAATTCGGTGTTCCCGCTGAACACTCCGGTATATATTTTCACCGCAATACCAAATTTTTCATTGTAAATACCGAACCTTTCGGCTGGGATGGCGTATTTCTTTTATCCGTGTATGTATCGTTACTGTATATTGTTTGCTACCTCTTAAAATATTCCTTTCATGTTCTTGTATTCTTGTCTTTAATAATCTTCCTGTTTCGCCTATATAATCGCATATTGATTACATTTTATCTGGTGTACAACACCACTTTGATGTTTTACATCTGTCTAATATATATATATATGCTCGTGAGGTTTTATACGTGCTATGTTTTTATTAAAATTTTTATGTACTATTTTTATATATATATTTTTTTTTAATGTACGTTTGATATTTTCAGATAAGCCTTTTAAATATGGTACCCTTTTTATACCCATTTTTATTATTTTTTTCTTTTTATGTAAATGTTTTGTATGATTTCTAAGTCCTTTTTTTAATACAATTTCTAATATATTCACGATAATTTTAAAAATTTTTTTCTTCTTCTAAACTAAATAGGTGACGAAGTAACAACAATTTTTTCTAAATAAACAAAAATTTAAAAAAACACGATAAAATCGCGTTACTTAATTTCGTAACCTTTTAGACATATATTAAAAAAGGTATATAAATATAGTTATATAATATATTACATGTATATTATTATTTATTATGTGTTTATTTTATCAAATTATATATAAATAATCGTATATAAATAAATAAATAAATATTACGAAAAAAAGTTTCTTTTATTTTTGACCTTTTTTGGTGAAAGTGCCTTTGTCCTAGTTTTCATGGTCATATTCATAATTAGCTCATCAAAAAACATAAATCAAGTATATAGGTCGCAGGCCAGCAGTATTCGGATGTATTACAAACCCCTTATTACAAACCCGTTTATTACAAATTTTACATAAATATACAACATTTCAGTATTATGTTTTCAATTAACAATAGACATATTATTTTCATAAATGTTTTTATAATAACATAAATATTATTATAAAATAATATATAGATAGAAAAGTTTGTTTATAAATAAATTTCTGTATATTGAAATAAAAAAATTTGATTAATATGTCACTAAAAATGATATTATTTGTGAACTGCAATATTCATTAATACACATAATTTTTTGTTTCTATATATGATTCTTTTTTTTTTATATAAATAAAATACTTTTGAAGCGGGTCACAGCGATGATTGAAAAGCATTTTTATTCTTAACGGTACAGTGACGTAAATAAATACGTCGACTGCAGACATAGTTTATGATTTTTTTCTCGTTTTCTGATGTGATATTGGACCCTGATGACGGCATTTGATCTCGATCTTACAATTGTTAATTAAAATGCAGTAAATATACAAATAGTGTGCTCTTTGTGTACAATTTAATAAGCTATTTTATATGTACATATAATACTTATAAGAGTCTAGACTCTTATAAGTAGTAGAATGATCTCAAAGCAAGATAATGATATGCAAGAAAATTCATAACTATCAAGAAATCTAAAATAATTATTTGATCTCGTATTATATTAAACGATCTTTAACGAAAGTTTTAGGTTAACATTGAAACATGATGCCTGATTCTTTTCATCCAGCAATCGCACACAGAATGCCGACTTAATAACGTACGGGTATCGGACTTTTTAAACTAGTGCGCATTTCACGAGGTCAAAACTCATCAGGCTACGCGAAGCCTCGCGAATGGACCGCCAATTGAAAATGCCAAAAAAAAAAGAGGGAAAAGGACTCGGATAGAAAGAGTGAAGAGGAAGAGAAAGAGTGGAAAACTGTTCAGATGAAGTCGCGATATCAAGAGTTTTCCAAGACTTTGATCGATAAAATCGTTTTATATCAAACAGCCTTTCGCGGAGCCTTTTTATTGCGAAAGAAGAAGTCAAAAGAAGACCCTTAAAATATGAAAACGCTGATCCGGCACTGTAACTTTTATTCCTTTTCAAAAGTCTTGCCGTTTAGAGAACGTACCTTTCGAAAAAATGACGAATAGAATTAGCAGCGTGTGGACGAATCGGTATTTTTAAAAGAGAAGAAAAATAAAATTGTAGATTTTTTTTTTTATTATTAAAGTTTTATATATGAAGAGAAATGGTGTGAAAATCAAGTTTTATCAAGGAGGTTCGATACTTGAAAATCGCGTCGTGGAAAAAGAGTAATTTATTACACCATTAATTTTTTTTATGCATATTATAATACTTTGTCACTTCAACAACACCATGAATAATAATATTTCTGATTTTAAAAATAAAGTTTTTATTTAAAAATGCAATTTTCAGACATCCATTTCTAAATCGTTTTACGCGTGCACGTGTCTGACACAACTCGGCCATTACTACTGCTTAAAAGAATTATGAGATTGATTATAGAAAAATGATTAATCGTAATAGTATGCGGGAAATTCGTATTTTCCACACTGTTTACGAATTTCTCGCACACCATTAAGAAGAATATCGTTCGACACTCGTGCGGGAAATGGCATTTCACGCACTCGTAATGAAATATCCTCTTCTGTTAAACTGAAATTTTAAAACTTGTCTTCGCGTTTATATTTACGTAGGCGTGACAAACTTTTTCGACGTGTATTGTTTATAACATTTAAGTTTACCTCGAGGCGAAATATGCAAAGTCATCGGGAGGAAAGAATAGAAGGAAACTCATCATAAATCATCTTGCGAGCCGTTTGTAATCGCATACGATTACAGGAAGGCTCTCATTTGAAAAATGCGACTCATTAATAAGACTCGCCACTATACACCTCGAGAGCGCCCCTATTAGTTTCGGGGAAATTCTGATTTTTTTCTCGATAATTCCGCATGACGTTCAGCTGGCACGCGCATCATGCAATATAATAACGACACACAGCGTGCATCTATTTAAAATTGCTTCTCAACCTGCCGTGCGATACACAAAGCCCGGTATTAACGTACGGAGTAATCTTTTGATCCTCGAGCGTCCGACGGTCCGGCCTGTCTAATTTATTCGGCTTACGCCCGTATATATACGCGTGTGCAATACGTATGTGTGTGCGCAGCGCGAGAAAGGCTTCCGTCTTTTAAATTTATACGAAAAAGCCGCTACGGATTTATTACAGCTCGCTAATAGTCCGAGCGATGGCCGAGTATATATAAGCGCGCGGGCAAAGAGAACAACCGTAAAAGCGATACACAAATTTCAGCGCTCGCGGATTATCGTAGATCGACTTTTGCCCGTGCTTTCGCGCGAGCTTTATCATATATATATATATATATATGTATTTTTTTTTTGTTCCCCTCCTAGCGACACGTATATATGTTATACGTTATCGCGGCTGTACCAATATGGCATAAATCGTTTTGACGTTAAGCACTTTTTTAAATTTAAATTTCTTTCGGCTAATCTTTCGTGTTTCCTGTTTCGCCGTTTGTGTCAAATTAAACGATTTTATTGCGAAGTATTTTGGAGAAAGGAAAATATTGAAAAAAAAGGTCAACAGTTTGTGAAATTTATACCATGAAATGATTTACAACTGTTTTTCGGGGTTTACACTATATAATATAAAGAATTTCGTTTTTAATTTTGTTTTACATTTTTTAAAAATTTGTTTAAATTTCATTCATTTTTTTTCTTTTTTTGTCATTTAAAAAAAAAAATTTACGTTGAAATTCATGTTGAAGTTGTAGAAAACGGAAGGATCAATTTTTCTTTCGTTTATTCAAGAAAGTATTTTAGAGATAATTCACATCGAAAATCAACATTTCGTAGAATTAACAATTTTTATAGAGTTAACGAAATGTTGTATAGATTCAACAAAAAGTTTCGTAGATTTAATGGAAAGTTTTTCTTAGAATTATTAACATTTTTTGTCGATTTAACAAAAAGTTTTATAAATTCATCAACATTTTTTATTCTTCGAATTAGGTTTGTAGAGTTATTAAAATTTGTTTGTAGATTTAAGAAAAAGTTTTGTTGAATTAACATTTTTTATAGATTTAAGAAAAAATTTTTATAGATTGAACGAAACGACAATTTATAGAATGAATAACATTTTTTGTATATTTAAGAAAATGTTTTAAAATTCATCAAAATGTTTTGTTTATCGAACTAGTTTTGTTGATTCAACAAAAGGTTTTGTAGATTCAAGACATTGTTTTATAGATCGAACAAAATGATGTGTAGAATTAATAATATTTTTTTATTCATTTAAGAAAAAGTTTTATTTATAGATTGAACAAAATGATGATTTGTAGATTGAATGACATTATTTTGTAGATTTAACAAAATGTTATGTATATAATTTAATAAAAAGTTTTGTAGAATTAATAACATTTTTTATAGATTTAAGAAAAAAGTTTTGTTGTAGATCGAACGAAATGACGAAGAATGAATAACATTTTTTTTGTATATTAAACAAAATCCTTTATAGATTTAACAAAATCTTTTGTAGATTCAACAAAAAGTTCTGTATAATTAACGACATTTTTTTAAGGTTTAAGAAAATGTTTTATTGATTGATCAAAACGATTTGTGAAACTGATAAAACTTTTTGTAGAATTAATAAAATGTTTAGTAGATCAACAAAATATTTTGTTGTCAATAATTTTGTTACGAGGCGGGTCTCGTTCAAGTTTGGACATAATTCCGCGCTGTTTCTGCAATGTCTTTCTTTAAGTTATATAAAACCGATGAATTTTTTAAAATTATTTTCTCTATAGTATGTTTAATTATTAACTTCTATACAAATTTTCTATACTTCATAAAATGTGATACAATTTCTACGTAGGAATAGTTTGACGCGGTCACCATAATTTTTTTCAGATTTATCCGACTTATTGGAAAACGATTACACAAACGTCCAAAAAAAATGCCGATAATTTTAATTTGTCGAGAAATAAATATCGCCTTTACTTAAAAAAAAAAAAAAAAAAAAAAAAAAAAAAAAAAAAATTAAAAAGGCAAAAAAAAATATTACATCACGATAAAACCAATACTAACAAAAACAAACAAACTCGCCACCTATTCGAATAAATATACGCAATAATCTTTTCTCGTCGCTTCATTCGCCGCCGCGCTCGAATGCGCAGTATATAGTATACCGGGTGTATTTGCGCGGAAAAGTAGTATAGCGCGCCGATCGTAAAAGCCGCGTCAAACGGGCTCGTCCCATAAACTCAAATGCGGGCAATTACAAAATGATAAACACGTCCGCGCGGAGGGTAATGCTAACGAATGGGGATGAGCGGGGCAATATTGCGAACGAGACAATGACATAAAATACCATTTGTTTCCCGCGCGGCAATAAGCAAAATACGCGCGGGACGTCAAAGAGCGTTTTTCACGAGTTTGTAGTGCATGGAAATCCAGTGTATGAAATGACGCGCTCGTTTTGCCTCTGTCGCGCGACGAATCGCAAATTCCGCGGGCGGTATAAATTTGCAAATTGCTATTCATACCGCGGGATCTAGTGTGCGGATGCGACAGGAATCCGTTATATCGTGCGCCACCCGGCGCTCCTACTCTTACGAGTGCCGAACGCTCGGGACACGGGGTATATAGGAGGAACGGCAAGGAAGGAGCGGAACAATTGAGTTTTTTTTTTTGAGTTAATGATTTCTTTTCTATATGTTTTTTTATTTTTATTTTTTTTTAACCGATGAAATTAAGAGGTGAAATGACGCTTTAAAGTCGTGCGCGTTTATGTTGGCAAATATTTGAGAACGATATTCGCTCGGCGGCCTAATTAAATGTAGTATTAAAAGCGATGTGCCCAGGCGTATATATATACTGAAATGCACGTCCCCGCCGAAGCTGAACTGTAGAATTAGCGATGCAATACATGTATGTGTATGTAAATCATTGTTTACCAGTGCAAATGCAAACAGCATTGTTTGTGTTACTTCAAATTTATGTATAATCGTACGTATATTCATAATCAACGCACAAGCAACGATCGTCGTGAAATAATTCGAAAAATGTCCGTTCGTTTAATAATTTGATGTCTGTATTTTTTCAACGTAATTTTCAAATTTTTTTGTATTTTTACAGTAGAACCTCCGAAATTTAGACATCGGCAAATTGAGATTCTTCTCAAATTTAAACTAAATGCATTAAGAACCTCCCGTATTTTGCCGGTACATTTCCTCGTTTCTTCTTCCACTATTCTAAGTTGGCGAAATAAAATCATGTTAGTTTAAATTCGGGAGGTTCTAATGTATTTTATACTCGGATACTTCGTTGTTTAGACAGTAATTGTTACATCAAAAATGTGTGTAACGATATTTATTGAGAAAATCACAAAATTTTGGAAAAAGTTTACATAAAATATACAGGGTGTCCAAAAAGTATCGAAACACGTGTTTCAATTTTTATATAAAATTTTTTTTTACCCAGGTTAAAGTAATCTCTATCGTAACTTTCGGCGATGGACCTAATGGTGACATTGATTTTGACCTTGCCGATGACCTTCAGCGTTATTTGAAGGTCACATTTGTGTATTTTTTGTAATGGGACTACCTGTTTTTTTTCTGAAATAGCGGAAAACTTTACATGAAACTTGACTTATGAAAAAATTGTTTTTGCGACCTAGGAAAGGTCACAATAAAAGTTACTACGGAAATGACCTTAACCTGCGGTACACCCTGCATGTATAAAAAAAAATAGAAACAAAAAATTGCAATGTTGTACATTTGAAATAAATAATAAGACAAATGTTCCGGAAAAGGAAAGTATTCAAATAATGTTTCTAGGTTATGTCAAAAAATTCAAAATCGACAGTTTCAGGACTTGTCTTTTTCTTGGAACATCCAGCAAGCGAGTTTATTAACGTTTCAATCTGCATAGATTGTAACTTTCGTAATTAAAAAAGGTCGCCGACACGTACCCGGAGCGTTAAATCTCGATCACAGTTGAAACTGTCCAAGTAACCGGAAATATAAATGTCGTTTTACTTTAAATCGCGTAACGGATCGAAGAAGGGCCATTCTTTTATTTCGCAACGGCGGAGCGCCTGGTTTACCCGGCGACGAAAAAAGCCGGCGATTTCGTATTCCTCGCACGAAATCGCAGGATGGCTCGAACAAAGAAGTACTGTTTCATTGAGAAACGATTACGACGAATGTCCTTTTCCCTCACGGCATGAATATAAGTGTCTTCTTAAAGCACTGGGGGTTGATCGGTTCACGGTACGTTCCTGACCCACTTTCCGCGTTGAAAATCGACCCTTTAATAAAAACTATTCCACATAGTGGGATACTTTAAAACCGTGCCCGAATTCAAAATTTGGAAAATTCGGAAAATCTTCATCATTCCGCAAATTTAAATAACGGCAAAATATTTATCGCACTCATATTCTCGGTGGATACACTTCTCGATGGTTGTTCTTTCTTGACTTTCTTTCGTTCGCCATGCATAATTCATGCTCGTTAATGAATTTCCGAAGAACGTCATTAAGTCGAAGTACTTGGAGCGGAACGAAACTTCATCGCGGACAAACAAGCCAGAGGCTATCGGCGTATTTTCGTGTATCATTCAAGATCACGCACGATAAAGTTTACGTCTATGGGAGGAATGGCGAGAGGCGATCATGCGGCAGGGAGCAATTTCGTATAATTCTTTTCCGCCTTGTTGTCCGAGTACGTTCGATACAATGGCAATGTGTCCCGTTATTTATCGTCCACTTTCGATAAAGTAGGGAGTAACTTTTGCGCAAGAAAAAAAAATGACGAAGATGATTTTTTTTTTTTAAGATTTCTGGAATATTCTTTAACAAATTTATGTTTTATTTGGATGGAAAGACATACCTCTAATGATAAAGATACAAGAGGATTGTTTGATCTTCGACCATATTGGGATATGATGATTTCTACGTCCTACGTGTCTGGGAAATGTACTCTTATATTTATGGAAAGTCGTTTTTCCTTTGTAAGACTGTCACGCATTTCATATGCGTTCACATTATAACATCAACATTACATGACGAGTCTACTTAAATAAACTGGCACCATCTAGAGGATGAATCGATCTTTGATCTACTGTTATATCTTCTCCTACTGGTAGGGAAATCCAAATGGATTACTTCTTCCATCGTTTTAATAAATCTGTCAGTTTCATGATTTTTATGTCCTACATGAAAATGTACTCTTAAAATTATCATAAGAAAGAAACCAAGGTTTTCCATCAGGTTCCGAAGAGCAATTAATTATTATCAATCATTATTAATCAAAAGGGCACTATAGTTCCATTGCTTGTCTCGTTTTTGGGTGATTCATAGATTACAAGATCCTTTTATTCGTCACAATTCCATCCAATTAATGGTTGATTGTATCGAGTCCAATGCCAGAGAATGAAGCTGGTCCTATAAAGGATTTCTTAGCCAAATCCCAATTACAAGTGACGATTACCGATGCGATTCAAGTTCGTTATTTAGATGACTGAAAGGGGACACCGCTTCAATTGCAGAATTGGATTGCACCGGACGAAAAAAGACTTAAAAGACCATTTGAAACGTCAAACGAGAACTTAATCGTCGAATATCCTCTTTCATCTCGCAACCAAGTAGATATTTGTAATTTTTTAGGTTAGGGTGCATTTCGAAATGTTCATTTATCAATGAATACGACTTTTATAAAATGAATCAACATCGATCCCGTCGAGTACTTATCTCTACGAAGGAAGGTTGCGCTGCGAAGAGACATATCAGCCCGAATTTAGGAAACTCCTGCATTTTCCGAGCAGCTCCACAAGCCACTTAGGCGCGCTCGATGCATACAAATTTGTTGACCGAAGATAAAAAATTCATCGACACATATTTTAACGGGTGAAACACGGTGGCTTTTTACCACGCGGCACACTTTTCGGGAACGGGAGCTCTATTTAAAGGCGTCCTTCATTTGAATTTCAAGTGTACGCGAGAATACCTTCAAAAGCTCCGCGAAGTAGCGGCAGCCTTGACGAAAATTCTAGAATACGCCTGAAACCTACGGCAGTATACTAAGAGTGGGATTGGGTGGTAGTTGTTGGTTGAATGGGCACACGTCTCCGTTGAATTTCGAATCGCCACGTGACATTCTTCGCGTGCTATACATATTGCATGTGTCGATGGGGCCCGGCTTGGAAAAGCCAACCGGGCGAACGCTTCGTCGGGTATGGGAATAATATCGTATTCGTGGCTTTATCACGTGCAATATTCGCCGGATGTTTCCGGATGTCTCGCAACATCGTACGAGACAGGACGGGGGTTGAGGCAAGACGCCAGGGTTAAGACAGTGCCGAAGACGAGACCGTTGTTGGAAATGGTTTCGCATTTAGTACGTCCCGACGCGCGTCGAAATGGATGCCTCCGCAGATGGGAATATAATCGAATGACTGGCGAAATTAGCCTTTATACTTTGAGAGTAAAGGTTATAAATGTTGGATGTTTATTAATTTATTGCAATTCTCGACGACATTTCGCGGAGATGCACCGAGATGTTTTGCATCTGAAAAGAAATTTATGGCGCCATGATTCTATCGTGCCATTTCTAATTGGTGGATGTTGAAGAAATTTGATGTCTATTTGATTGCTGGTTTCAACGTATAAAAAGTTTTCAATTTTTCGTAAAACGCGTATCATTTACCGCGTTAACTATATGGAAATCTCATAAATGCTGCCAGCCCCCCCCCCCCCATCCCTCCTTGCTCGACACCTTCAATTTACCCCATTTAATATCGACTAAGCAGTTATTCCGCTCTCACATTCGTACAGCACGCTTGAATGAAGCAACATTTCCGGCGATCAAGGACATGTAGGTAGCTACTGGGTATTTGTAATTATATACTCAGTATGTACGTAACCGACGGCATGATTGGATGAAACTTAATTAACTATTCCACCCGATAATCCCGCTCGCGAGTACATTGGCGCGGCCCCAATATAGTCCGACCACTTGGCATTGGAGCACCTATCTGTACGTATTTACATATATCACCCCTAGCTTATAATATATGCACACTTGCAGGTATTTAATATAATCTAATATAGACAGAGATGGAGTAAAATATGTGAATTTCACAAATAAGATCGTACAATTATAGCGTCGAGACGCGATTGTCGCATCCTGACTGATCATCGTCCAAAGTTTGCATCTCATCATTAGAGGCAAATTCACGCGAAGGAGTCGAAGCAGTGACCTTTTACCGTTTTCCAGGGAATCACTAAGCACACATCGTAATTCTCTTTATTGTCGGTATACTTATATGCTTCTCTTTCAGTGCGCACCTCCATTCGTTACGCGTAATTAAGCTTTCCTGGAAGCTACTCGTACTCCTATATCGCGCGAGTGGTTACCAGATCGCGAGTTAAAATTACCACATGAATTTCGACCGGTGGTGAATTTTAACGAACTCGTTAAAGCCGAGGTTTTCAAATTGTGTGCCTCCCTTTTTTTCGACGAAAAGAGATGGCGGCAATCTAGAGAGGTGGACGGCGTCCCTGAAAGGCTTGCCCGATTTCGTTTTTACGATTCACAAAGGGATAGTTATCGTCTGTTTCGGGGAAAGATTGTAGAATTCGAATTAAATGAATTTCCAGTAAATTTGCTACTCGAGGGTTTCTCCATATATGAACTACTTTAACCTTACATACCTGGAGAGTATGAATGATTGATAGTCATTCCTAATAGTAATAATAATTTAGTGAACATTTCCTAGCAAATTTCTTAGTAGAATCTAGGAAGCAAGTATTCGGCAACAATATTGGATGGTTTTTGAGTACTGCGCAGCTAAACTACTGGCGTTTTCTACTTCAAAGTCTCTCATTGTATTCCGTAATGTCCTCACGTCCATTACGATTAGACACACTTGGGTTGCCGATCATGAGAATCGTTTAATATAGTCGAATGAAGGTTAACGAAAATTTTCTAAATTCATTCGCTCAATTTTGATATTTGTAATTGCTAGAAATGCAAATAATTGTCTTGGAAAATGGAATTAAAGCGAATCACTTTTGCGAATAAACCGAAGTAATGGAATCAGCTCTCTCTCTCTCGCACATCCTTTCTCCCTCATACAAACGACCCGATTTTCGAGGGCGCCAAAATGGATATCCTTAAATCTCACGGGCCAGACAGGAGTTATAACCGTGGGTACGGAACGGTCCCGTTGCATATGCAGGTAGACAGATAGATAGGTTGGTAGGTAGGTAGGTAGTGTAGGGTAGGGTAGGGTAGGCAGGTACTATTCTCCATTACGATAGTGGAACGTAAACGCGCCCGCGCGAGCTTGCAGGTCGAGGGACTAGACTCCATCTGGATTATCTTCACTGATTTAATTTATTACCGGGAGTATTACCGGCTGATATAGTCGCTCGTTTGAGTTATGGCTGCTTAGGCCCTCATAAAGGCTCTTAGAGGTGCCCGACCGTAACGGAAGTATGGAGCGAGAGTGAACTCTCGTCGAAAGTCCTGGCGAAGCACGAAACCACCAACGGTGCAAGAGCCATCGAGGTTCGCTCCCTCTCACTGGCTGATGCTATTGGTGCTTTCACGTTGATAATTATCAGCTTACGTGTGCCCGAGTGTGCCTCGCGTTGACCGTTCGGCACAGATCGAACTAATTTCTAATTAGACAGACATTTAATATCCGAAATCAATCTTGTCGTACCCCCGAGTGACCTTTCCGCTTTGAGCGCGGACTTTCCAGTCGGGAAATTGATTAAAACGGCAAGATTATGGTCTCTGATATGATTATGGATTTCCGGAAACGACTTAATGACGTTCTCGAGCAACTGCTTAACGAATCAATATGTCTGCTTTATATTATCGATTTTTGCCAAGTGTGGGTTAGGAGGAAATAAATAGAGAGCCGCATTTTCTTTTACAGTTTTATTCAACTGAACTTCCTCTCATCTTAAACAAAAATCTAGGACTATTTTTAGGATGACGAGTAACGTGAAGATAAATGAATACGTTTTTCGAAAACATCGTTACGACTGCTAAGTTACCTGCCTATACCTATACGCCAGATTGACAAAGGGTGGAGCGTAATAAAAAAATTAGGTCGGGAGAGAGGAGACGAGTTAGCGTTAACCGCTGTGAAACTCTAACCGTAGCTAACTTCACTTGGAAGCCGTTCCAGCGGCCTGCGGTACGTGCAAGCATTGTAAGTAAGGCGACTAGCCCTGCAGAATACCGAAATCTAAGACGACGGGTGCGATATCAAACTCCTTTGGAAAATTCCCGTTCTTTGTCCAATGGAAACTTTGGTTCGGTCTCGCCCTCTGGAGATATCTAGGTAGTTCCGGCACGACGGTGTGGGTATATAGTGTGATGCACTTGGAACTTTTGGATTCTGCCGCTTCCTTCCTCGTAATCCGTACACCCAGTAACGGACGCGTAATTTTTACTTTAGCCGGAACTAGAGTTTATATCTTCGATTACTCTCTTTCCTCGAAGAAAAAAAGAAATCCGAACTAAGTTTTAATTAAAGAAGATCCTTCAGCAACATAACGTCGGTGTTGGTGTTGCTAATGTACGTCTTAATTATTTTCTAGTTGTAGTCTTGTTACATTTGCGAAGTTGAGAGATGTTTGGTGTGAAATCCAAACTTGATAATACACGTGTCGCAATATACATATATGTCTGTTTATTCCAACTATTCTACCAGCTTTGTACATGGTTGAGTGGTCAACTATTTCACTCAATAATTTGGCTTACTAATCAAGTTTGTCACGGTTGACTGAGTGTGTTCGCCTCGATTGTTGACTGCTCACGTTAATAATTGGCATCTGCTTATAAATAATTACGCAACTTTTCAATCAACTGCATCTGCGATTGAGCTCGAACCAACTCCCTCGATGGTTTAGTTGATGAATAATTGCGGTAGGCTATTTCATAATTTATCTTTATGTATAAAAATGCTAAAATGTCGGTATTTATTTTTCAACAATATCAACCGTAAAACCCAGTATAAAAACCAAGTCATTACACGAAAAGAATAGTATCGTTGGGTCAATGTTACTACGGTTGACGCAACCATTCCCATGGTTTACTGAATCATGTCCATGATTGGTACAACAACAGTATGATTGTTCAAAGAATACTTTTTGTTTTCCGTGCATTAATGGAAACCTGGATTTCAGTACAGTTCAGGGGTACAATGTTGAATATTGTTTCCCAATGATCAACGAGTAATAAGTAGAAAAGGAAGGATGCAAATCGAACGGTAGCGTACCAAGTTTGATTTGGGAATGATGGAAATCTTTCAAGATCATGTGTTGTTTCAATCTTGTATTAAAAGTATTAATTTGTGTCTCGCAGTACAGCGATGATTGAATGGTGACAGTGAAATGGGACATTGGATGTTCAGATATGTACGAACGATGGACATCCAGACTCAAACGTACGTTGGACAATCAATGTACGTCCAGTTTTTGTCCATTAAAAAATGTAGTCGTGTTTACGTGCATTGTGCATCCACTGCACGTCCACTTTACGTCCATTATACGTATGTACAATAGACGTTTGTTGAACGCCAGTGGCAAATGGAGGTACATTGTACACGGTCTGGGCGCACAATGGACGTCAAATGGACGTACTTGTGTTACTTAGATAGAAAACGTAATTAGCTGGGAGATGAGCATGAATAATCGCTCAAACGATTTCGCGAATGGTATAATATCTGAAACCTGATTCAAAACATGATCCAAAACACGATCCACAATATCGATTGCATTTACAATATTGTAATATTCCATGAATTGAATGAAATATGAAAATCCAAAATATTATAATAATGTAATGGGCTCCGGTCCAATGTTTTTAACGTCGACTGAATTCGAGACTTACGAATTGTCTACGGTCAAAGAATTCTCGAGAATAAACGAGGATTTAGGGATTAAAATGGAGGCATTTCCTTTAGTCGCGGAAGGAAAGCAAATAAGAAAAGAACCGAAAGTACGAAGGCCAAGTAGCGTGTTGCGCGACTCATTAGAACGGAAAAGAACATCCGCGCAGAGTGGGTCCTGCAGAATTAAGCAAAACACTTTGGACGGAGATAAAGAGGTCGCATTATGGGATGAATATAGCTACGGGAAAACTCCATTTAGAAACACCCGCATGGCGCATCCGAGCGAATAAATGGCGGAAAAAGCGTCAGATTAATTCGTTACGAAAATAACAATAGCTGAGATACGGGCTTTAATTAATTTCGGTAAGAGGCAATAAAAGGCGCGGAAGATGGACGGACACGCGAGGAATAATGGGGCGTCGTGTTACGGCGCGAAAATGGCGCATGCGAGGAGGAACGGGGCACATATATATAAATCTATAGTGGGTATTCGGGAAAAACAATATAACGGTGATAATTTCATTGTCGTTTTTATTTCGCGCGTTTTCGAGTACATACGCGGAGTCGGGACACGAAGGAAAGCGTAAAAGGCCGATCGTTCGTTCATTACGCGAACACTACTCGAGCTATTATGTCGTTTCTTTTTCGCCTCAGCCAGTGTCCTTTTTAGCCGTCCCTCCTGTCGAATTTCATTTTGTTTATACGCGGTGGTCCGGCCGTTAATTAACGAACTTTTTCGACGACTATCCGCGAAATAGCTGTTTTTCGACATTCGACGCCGCTATACTGTTAAGGCCGGCAAATAATTGGCGTACCACCTGCAAATGTTGCGCCGTATTTTATCTTTATTTTAATATTTTCTCCTTTTTTTTTTGTTTATTATACCGTAGGCGTTATTTCATGATTTTATACGATTTTGTAAAATGTAAAGCGGACGCACGTGCTCGCGCGGAGATAAAGGGCCGAGATGTATATTCAAAATTAACAAGGGAAACCTGACGCCGAGCGCAAAACGATGCACGCAACGGTATACATCAAAGCAAAAATATCGCTGTATATAAGGATGAATCCCTATCTTAATCGCGAAAAAGATATCTCGTTTAATGTATTTCTCTTTTTCCCGCCGAATGAAAATCAAGTTCGAGATAATGATGGCGGATTTTCTTCGGTCTCGGAAGTCGATGGCGATATTTTGCCTCCGTATCTTTAAGTTGAAGTGCGCAAATATCAATTTATGGTTTTCACTAAACAATGTTATTATGCATGATATAGAATAATAATAATAATGTATTATGTACAACGGTTTAAAAAAAAAATGTAGAAAAAATAAAAAATAAAATAACAAAAAAGACAGTTCGTGAATTTTATAAAAATCTACTCGAGATCAGAAAATAAAATCATTTACGTTTTTGTTTCAGGAAAAGGAGAAGTGTGATTACAGGCGTAATCGTTGACTCTTGTCTCTGAAATCATCGTTTCGGTATGTACGTTTTTAATGATGTCGGGAACCGTTTTGGAATTATGCACACATCATTATATTTGGAATATTTTCCTGCATTTTTAGAAATGACCTAGAATATCTCACACTTTTCTGCATGTTCCGTGTCATATCTTCGAAAAATATTATTTCGTTTACGTCAAATATGTCAAAATTGTTCCAGCCACCCCTCCAAGTCTCTTTCATAATTTATATATTTTTTTAAATTGGTTGTGATAAACTTATTCGACAATTTTTGGATTTTCTCATTTAGTTTTACATACTTACTCAATCTATAAATATATTCGTGTAAAACATTCAGTTTTTTATAGTTTTTGCAACTTTTTTTATTTATTTATTTATTTTTTTTTTGTTCAAATGAACAATTCTATTTATAAATTTCGACTGTCAGTAACTGTTTACATTAATTCTCTATATACCGACAATTTTTGGGACAAAATAATCTCTTCATCAGCGACCTAGTTCTTTTCGCGTTACCGAAAACTGTCGCCAGAAAATTATCGAATCCCAGTAATTCTGCAACTTTCAGCGGTGGGATACCGCTGCTATCGAATCGCTAATTATCAGTACCGTTAATTATCCGTGTCGTTAATAGTCTACATCGTTAACGATTTATAGCATTAACGATATCGATATCGTTACCTCGCGACGATGACCGAGTAAAGTAATTCTGTGAACTCAATTATCGACAATTTTCGTAATTCGGCGATAGAAATTATGCGCGCAAAATATAAAACACGAATCAATTTTTTTTACCCTCAAAATTTGTTAATTTTATTGGCATCCATAAACGCGAAATTCAATACAGCTTTAAATATATAATATTTCACTAAATCAGTTAAAACAAAATTTTCAATAGTTTTATACTTGACATAATAATTGTTTTGTTGGGGATAAAAAGTTCATCAACGTCACATTAACTGAATGAATTTAACGTAGTACAACAATTTTCGAAATATAGCATAAAAATTGACATGTGTTCACTTTGGAGATGTCAAAAAAAAAAAAAAAATGTTAGAATTTCGTTCATGGATTTCTAAAAAGAAATTTTCATTGTTTTTAACGTGGTAGTTTTTGCGTGCCCGCGTATGCACGAATATTTACGAAATTTTGATCGCATCCGAAGATAGCATCATCACAGGGCTCTAAGTACCGTACAACGACCCCAGTATCCGGTCGTCCAATATCAATTTTATAACTAGCAATGAAGGTCGTCAAAGTACCGCTCATATAAGCTTTTCGATACGAGACAAAACGCCTGGTATATATGTATGTGTACGTGCACACGCATATCGCAAAATACCAGAGGCAGTTTACGAATCGATAAATCCCCCGACACGAGCATCCGGAAGTGCCTCATTTATTTCTCATTCATGCAACGATTAAACTGAAAACACCGATTGCGCGATACGACTGCTTAAAAGACGCACTCGGCGTGTTACTTCCCTTTCCATTCGTGTCCCACCCCCCAAAATAAGTCCTTCTCACGCTTATGGGTATTCGGGCCATTTCATCATTTTGCGAATTCCGTCCTAAAGCCTCCAGTTAGACGACTGGGCTTTCCGATGGCACCGAAGAGTCCGGGGCGGCTGTGGCTTTTGAACGCCCAGCCGCTCATTACCGACAAGGACGGAGCCGAAAGACGGAGAGGATTAGACGGAGAAAGATAGAGAGAGAGAAATTGGTCCGGGTAGGGACACGGAGATATGGAGAGGGATAATAAAGAGAACGAGAGGCCATCTCGGGGTAAACGCGGGCATTGTGGCAAGAGACGCGATGGCTCGTCACTAAAGGGAACGTTCCCTCGAGGCTGGATGTATCGATTCTCCATTTCAATACAAGAGTCGCAAGCTGCCTTAAATTCGAGGCGATTGCATTCGAATTTTCGAAAAGTGTCCGCCTTAATGCGCCGTCGTTTGTGAGGAACGAGATAAGAATGCTCGAGGCTCGTTTCCGGAAGTGAGCGATTCATTAAAAGGATTAAGGACGATCGATACGTGCTATTGGATTAACCAGGAAGAATCTCGCAATTAATAGCGACATTTTTCTGATCATTTACCATTGAATTGTAACAATTCGCAAAACGTAGGTTTAGAGACGCAATACAGTACGACCTGTTCGACTTTATACTGTGCTAATCTACACCTCTCTCCAAATTTATATTGTCTCCTCCATTCTTCTACCGACCACATGTCTCGTACGTTGCTAAGAATAACGAATATTTCTTTGGTAAAGATAGAGACTGATCACTGATCGAGATCATGTAGATAGGCAACAATTGAAAGCTTTAAAAAATATAAACTATATCCATGGCTATTTACTTCTAGAGAATCGATAGTAAAATCGTAAAGTGCACGCAGAAAAATAAGCTACTTTTCTTACCACGACGACAAGCGGATACGTCCCAGGGCGTTCTTCAAGTTTCGTACATTCACCGAAATAGTCCAATCAGGTGGAAATAACAATCCCGACCGCTGACTCCGGCGAGGACTCCTCAGTAGGCTATTTCGTCGAGTCCCGTTATGCGGATGCTTTATAACCTCGTTATCTCGGAAGGGCACGATTTTCCTGGTCGCGTATGCGAACGTATGCACTCGTGAATCTGCCCAAGGAATGCACCGTACGAACGATAAGAGGGGGAGAAAAAATGAGACAACAGAAATAGACAATTGTCCGGTCTTTCGAGAAGATTTATTAAATTATTCCCCCATTCTTAACACCGATGGCGCCTCGTTAGCCGTAAGTTAGGGGCCGATGAATCATCAGCGTCGAGCATCTCTCCAAAGAGATCTCGTTACGAATAATGACATGTTGTATTTCATCCGAAAGTATTTCCTTTCTTCTCGTGTTCTGTTCGTGTATCGCTTTAAGCGTCTGCTGAACTTCGGTAATTGCGCGTATGCGCAACCTTCCCTCAACGAATTCCCAGATAAAAATTTAAACTCTCGTAATTCAAGTTGATTTTAAGGGTGGCTATATTGTATCCTCATTCCTGACGTTTGCATTTACTATTGGGATCGACGCTGATTTAGTCTCGCGCGTTTTCAATGCTGGCAAAGTGCGGATTCGATAATTTATTCGCTCGAACATAACCGAATTCATCAGAGATGCCCAGGATTCGAAATCGAAGACAAAAGTAACTCCTCGAAGGCACGGAGTTGGAGAAACCCTAAAGAGGAAACCGAGAAGATAAGGGTGGGGCTGGGCATTATAGATGAAGCTTTAGGATATTCGACATAATAACTTTCGCGCGGCTGAACGCGAAATGTATGGATGGAACTTGGTAATTCGTGTCCAAGGAATCAGGACAGTTCCGAGCGTTCGCGGTTATACCCGAATCTCCGGGATTGTCAGTTATTTAATCCCCTACGGAATTACAAACTCCCGCCGATCCTTGGCTTGCGATTCTCAGCGTCTTTGTGGCCTACAAAAGCGAGGATTCGTAGACACACATTTATATACATACACATCTATATATCTGTATAAGTATATCTTTGGTACATTTTGAGGACCTATATTTCCTGTTTGGTACATTTTGAGGACGTGTGGCTACTTTGGGGACGGTCCCCACAATTTT
>JAPYZR010003242.1:0-14666 GCA_030522945.1 Trichopria nigra
AGTTACCGACAGAGCTTTTCAACAATAAAAATATAAATAAAAAAAGATTGAAACTTTTTTTTTTTAATTTGGGCTCTGGAAGGGTGATTCTACGTAACGTATACAATCACCAAAAAAATTGCATCAAAAATCATTCAAAATTAAATGAGAACTTTTGGAAACAAATTATTTTTAATTGGGATATGGAAAAATAATTTGTTTCCAAAAGTTCTCTTTTAATTTTGAATGATTTCTGCTTGAAATTTTTTGGTGATTGTATATGTTATGTAGAATCACCCTTCCAGAGCCCAAATTAAAAAAACAAAATTTAATAATTTGTTATTTATGCTTTTATTGTTGCAAAGCTCAGTCGGTAACTATTCTACTTTAGAACCCACTTAATGCTAAAAAAAAAGTAGTTTTGATGTATTTTCAATACATCAAAACTCAAATGAAGTTTAAGACGAGGAGTTTCATTTAGTAACTAAATTGACGAATCTTTCATTAAATTTTCATTAACTGAAGTGATTTAAAGGGTCCAATGACAGGCTAAGGCAAGAATACGTTGGAGCAAGTACGGATTATCTCCACATTAGGGGTTGACGTCACGAGACATATTATATATCGTCGATATTAAATTGACACGTGCATCACCCGGTAATATTGGACAATTGCAAATAAGTCACAAATATCTGACTGAAAACGATTGATGATAATAGTAGGGGCATTTATATATGTCTAAATTATCTTATACATCAATTTCTTGATGGTAGAATATATCTGCACATATACCGAGAAAAACTTTATCGTCTCGACGACACTGGCCAGTGCCATAGTTAATTTTTACTATAGGGGCGTTTGATGTAAATTACGAGCGTAATTTGTATTTTTATATATCAAAAACAATACCCTCTCAATCAAAGAGTGAAATTGTTACTTTTTGATAAGGGTTTGCATGGTTTTCGTCCCAGAAAATTTAAAGAGTTGGTGTAACATATATCGAGTTTAGATTAAAAATTGATTCGTAAACACCTGTCGATTTTTTAAAATGTTCTCTTTTAATATTAATGCTTTTAATATTAAGAGTAACTTTACATTTAGGAAAATTAAACAAAATTTTAATCATGAAGTAATCATTTTCATTATATATTAATATAACGTTACACAATTTTAAAGAATTTTACAATATTGTAGCACTTTATATTCGCACATTTCGTTTGTGTAGAAATTTGTACACAAAGCGGTAGTAATGATTTTTTTTTCGAATATTATGTATAAACATAATGTTTATAAAATATAAACTCACTATTGTCCAACATATCTGCATATACTTTAATTTTAATATTGCAACATTCCGCAAATTATTGGATCATTCTCAAAAGTTCTTCGTTTAAAACGTGTTTTGAATTTTCTTGTTACTTTAAAAGCTTCTTAACAAAGTTTTGGCGTACGTTTATGAAACTGCAGACTTTCAGACTCATATAGACCTACATAAAGGTGTTATGCGAGTTTTGAACAGCACACATATAATATTGTAAAATTGGTCAGCTTCAACAACCTAACTTCTTAAATGAGATCTATTTTTTCTTTTTGACTTCGTATATAAGTACTATAAATTGACAATAATTATTTATTAAATATTAATTATATATTCTTCAAAATTTATTATGTAATTATTCAAAAATATTTTAAATAAGGAATATTGTATTAATTGTTATAATTTAATGCCTTCCAACAATTAACAGAATGTCCAATAATTCCACGATTCAGGTAGAACTAAAAAATAAATTTGCTCAATGAAGGGAAGCTTCCGAAATTGTATAATGTAGAATTATAAAGCAACCGTACGTCGAAATAAATCCGGGTGGAAATGCAAAAATAATGAATGTGGATTTTTTCAAACTTGTGCAGACCCTAATATATAAAATGAACTCTTATTTGTGTCTACTACTTGATGAATGTCAACATCATAATGTCACGTGGTACGTGAAGCGTAATGCGTGTTCCGCACGGCCTGAAAGAGTGAACCCCAGAATGCCGCGGTTTCGCACTCGATCATAATCACTATATATGTATACCGGGGTCAACCCAACTTTCATCGCGTGACGTTTATGCTGTACTTTTTATTTATGCATCCAAAAACAGAATGTGAGAATTTAGTTGCCTTTTTCTTTTAATTGGTCAACGAAAAATCGTAATTGTTATATCGTATACAACATATGTGCTACTGACGAGTCTAAACGTAAGCAAATGGATGAAGCTTCGGTGCCCCCGACGTGCGATGTGAACCTTAAAACATTGGGCAAGATTGGTGAATGATTTCTTTAAAAAACAATGATGTGTATTTCGTATAATTAGTATGAGATAGTAGTCTGAACATTTATTTTATTTTTTATAAAACTATATAGCTCCTCGAAAATGTGAAATTGAAATGAAAAGTTCTAAAGGAACGGGCTTAACTCGAAAAAGATTCTATGAAAAAAAATCATCCAATAAACATATGCACGGCACATGTGATTCATGTTTCGTTTCATATAATGAATCGAGTTATGACTATAACAAAATTATAGTTTATGCTGAATCGAACGTTATATCAACTGCTAGGATGAATTTTCTATATATTAGTCCCATAACGATAATTCATGTGAGCTTTCAAATTTTTGATGATAAAACATAAATTCAAAAGCATAAATGCTTTTGACATATCGTTTCTAGATTTTTTCATCTGTTAATAAACAGAATTTCAGCCATTGTGTAACATTTCTAGGGGTATTTGTTTTAGGTCAGAAAATGAATTACAGTTATTGACGTCTAACAAATAAAGTCCTGAAAATGCAAAACATTTTAAAATGTCGGAAGCACTCAAGATAACTTGTAAGCTCAAAGATTTCGAAAAGGGCGATCTTCAATTTTTGACCGAGCTTGGCTTGTTCTCAGAACATGTTCCGGAGACGAACAGTGAACAGAGGAATATTCAAGTAGAGTGCGTCGTAAGGAAGAAATTAAACTCAATGAAATTGCAAACAAGTCTCCTGCATTATTTTGACACATTAACAATGCAAAAAGCATTTGATTAATGTAAGTATACACCAGATACAATGGAAACCTTTGCCAGAATTCCCTCTTGCATATTGTCGATAGTATTTTGAAAGTACAAAATGCAGACACATAATGCAGGATGGAAGTAAGTGATTTGATTTATTGGTTTTATTTATTTATTTTATACAGTTTTGGGGTGAACCCAAAGGCTAAGTATGCATAGAGCAATGCAAAGCTATGAGAATGAGAGAGAAAGGAAGGGAGAGAGAGAGAGAGAGAGAGAGAGAGAGAGAGGAAAATGATTGAGACGTAAAGTTTACAAAACAGCCATAGTAATGTTTCAAGTAGTATTTCCTTGAATAGAAGCTTCACCACCAGGAATGAATAAACTTCCCTAAAATCTATATCTTTCCTTGCAATTAAGCAAATAGAATTGTTTCTTTCTTCGTTGTAGTTTATGAAATCGTTTATTAACTAAAATTATTAGATACTTAAAGTTGGACATAAATTCTTGTTTTGAGTCAGACCTAACATGTAAACGTACATCTCGAATTTACGTTCATTGTTTTACCGAGGCTAATTTTAAAACTGAGAAGAGTGCTCAATCAATTAAAATTTGTCGTTGCCTCATCAACAGGTATTTTTTGAATCAAAACCAAAATTGTTGCAAATATTTCAGATGGAAATATATAGAAATTAAATTAAGTTAATAAAACCTCAAAGTTGACAAACTCAATTATGTATTCCCACATACACGTCAATTCTTTAAAACGTTTCGGATGTATCAATACTTTTCATTTATTAAGTCTTTCATTTATAGGAAATCGCCGTAATTGATTAACATTTACAAATTGTCGTCGATGAACTGATTCGTGAAAATTTATATAGAAGGCAGGTATTCGAAAGATAGACATTCGAATCTTTAATAAAACTTGTTTTTTAAATCGACTTATTCAGTTCAGTGGTTAGTTTAAAATTAAAATTTGTGCTAGTTTAGTGAAAATCAATAATGGAATTGTGTTTGCGAGAAATCTTTAGGTCGTCAATTAAGAATCTCTTAATAGATTGCAATACTCCATTATTATTATTATTCTTATTAATAATGTTTACTTATTTATATATATCTATCTATTGGTTACGACAATATAAGATCGAATAAAATTCAATTTAGTGATTCGTGTGATTTTATATATATAAACCTTCGATTGAATTATGTATTATTATATCCAGATCGAATTTTTAGTACGTCCATTGGATGTCCAATTTACGTCATTATACGAACACGCGAATTGAATTTCAATTTTCAAATTTACAATCAAACGTCCAATGTACATCCAGTTGTCATTGGTGAGAACGTCCATCAGATGTCCATTGTATAATGGAAAAATTCTACTGGACAAAAAGTGGACGTATATTGATCGTCTAATGTTCGGGTGAATGTTTACGTCCATTATTCTTACGTACAATGTTCGTCCAGTGTTTGTCCATGGACTGTACTAATTGGGTGTTTTAGTTTGAATTCTTTTCAAGGTCTACAATTTGAGCGCAGCGTAATTTTTGAAAATCTTGAGATAATAATTTAACATTTATTGTGCGAAACTTACCGGTAGCGTTGAGTAATTGTTGAATTCGCGCGCGTACGTTGGCAAATGGTTCGTCTGCTGGGAAGGAAGTGACGTCGCTGGAAGCCCATCGGGAGTATTTTGTACAGCCAGTGGCGTACCCGCTGTTGATCCAGTTAACTGATAATCTGAATCTATCAAGGAAATCGTTATCTCGTTAATGTCATTGTTGACTACCTTTAGAACTTTAAGGAACTTTTTGTAATTCCTATTGACTTGGATTGGTTAACTGAATTAACGAAAATGATTATTCATATTCATGCAAGTTCAACTTATTATTATGCTTTTCTGACACTTGAAAAATTGTCAAAGAAATGATAGAAACGGTCTCAAATACGGGATTTTATCATTTAAATTACGAAACATGATTAATTTTCTTAAACACCGATGTTGTAACTTTGTTCTAAGGTCCCGAAGATTTCGGAAATAATCATTAATTACATGAATTTATTTTACATTAGAATTTTAAATTTTACCTTAGAAAATTTACACATAAAAAGGAATCGAAATCCAATATTGTTAAAATCATTCTTTCCGTCGAAATCAGTAAATATAATGAAAGAGTGCGAAGTAAAAAAATAAATTGATAAAAAGATTGACCAAATAAGATGTATACAATGAACGGAAAAAGTAAAATGAAAAATTAAGGAAATAAATGAAAAGTCAAGTATTGTCTATATAGGAGAAGAGAATTTTCATTTAAAAGAATTAAAATAATAAAAATTATAATAATTTCGTGAATTTTTTTGAAGATGAATGGAAGAAGCACACGACGAATCAGCAAAACTGTTTACCTTTGTTAATTGGCACTACATCGGGATTTCTGTCGTCGGCATCGTACAGGTCCTCCGAGCTCGGTGCGCTTGATTTTTTGAGCGGTAGGTCGCCAGGTCTGTGGGTTCTCCTTTCGTTTCGTACTTTAAGAGCGGCGAGAATCGCCACCGTGACTAGCAGCAGGGCAGTCACCACCCCAATGAGAACCCCCAGTAGGGGTGTAATTTCGAAGGACACCGGAGTTCCTGTGGACAATACCCGCACTGCTCTCGTTATAAAGATTTCTTTGCAAACCCGCGGACGCCAATTTTCTATTGTTACCGAGACTCATATTCCAGATTTCAACGCTTTTCGCGAGGGACTGCAGATTATTCTTAGCATTTTTCTATCGGAATTTTGCGGATATTACAAAAGATGTCTGACACTTCAAGATAATAATTGATTTTCTCTGAAATGCGAGCTCGGCAAGAGGTTTTAACGTTTGATGAAAGTGAGAAATCTCTTACAATGGTCGTTTCTAAGGACTAACGTATCATTATTAGCTTTTAAGAATGAACTGTACTGACAAGTAAGGCAACTTTACATTTTTTCTATCGACCAGTACTTTCAACTGGATTTGCTTTAGTAGTGTATTATAAATACTGCAAATATATATATAATACCTTATAGTTTTATGGAAATAAAAGTGTCACTAAATTGTATTAATACGGGAAATTTGATGAACGATTATCATTACACGAAAATTCATTATTAATTTTGTTACGAATTTTATGCTTCACATAAAAATTGTCACTATTGGTGTACAGAAACATTTTAAAAAGTACAGCAAATTTTACCGAAAAGAACGGTACATTTTTGTACAGTGAATGTCTGCGTTCGAAAAGGAAGTTTCTTGTACAGGTACACCATTCTTTGAGAAATTGTAACCACTTTTGTAAATAATATATTTATCATTTCACAAAAGATCTATTTATTATAATCTACTGAATACCAGTAAAATAATTTTTACTTAAAAATAAAACGCCTCTCCATGTAATGTTATCATTTTCTTGCACTTTTCACACTTCCCTTGAAGATTTATATCAAATAAATAAAAATCAATAAACATCTAAAAAGTTGACATGTTTAGACGAATATTATTTAAGAAAATCGTACATCTTTTTATTTAATACAGACATTATTGACTCGAAATTTTCGAAATTGAAATTCCCCAGGTAATTTACGACGTTATTGATATATTGTATATTCAATATCTCCGTATTATTTGTAGCCTAGAGTATTATTCTAAATAACCACGTACGATTCAATCAGTGGAATAATCGCCAGAGTATTATAAATAAATATTAACATCTGATCGGGAGCTCATGGATTTCATTCGTTATTTTTCAATTGAAAAGAAAGTCCGCTTAGTGACTCAGGGACCTTTATCCTTCAGAATACACCCACTCTAAGCTCCTATTTTACCGCCGTAATGGGTTACCTTCAATAGTCCTGTCGCCTTATATAACACTATTTTATTTCCAATATTTGTTTTAAGAAAGACCGCGCTATATATTTCTCCCATAAGCTTCTTACATTCATCTGATACGCTAGTGAACTGAACTGAGAAAAATTAATTGCCATTTGTTTTAAAGAGATGTTTCGATTTATTTCAATTCAGGACATTTTTCGATAAAAGTCCAGGGACAAAACGTACGGTATATAATTTAATTATTTAATATGAAATTTAAATTAAAAATTCAACATAGTAGAAATATAAAAATTGTATTATAAAATATAACTATAAAATATAAATATAAGAATAGTATGTACTATTTAACGAGTAGAAATATCATGATTTTATCACGTACCAAAAGTTAGTAAAGTCAATTTTAAACTGATTGCAGCCGGTTGGCCATTCTTTAAAAAATATTGGTAAACGACATATAACTTAAACACTTAAAGAAATGTTACAGTCGAGTAAATTTCAAAAACTGAAATTGAGAGTAATTTGTCCAATAATAAATTCTCTCAGAAATGTGTACCTATGGAAATTAGTTTCATTGTCACCGCCGGAAACTGTTGGCCCCATTTAATCGCGTTTATTTCAACCACTATACACTCAACAGCGATTCTCATAAAAATAAACGGTCGATTTAAACCAACCTTTGCGTTTTGCGTGCCGCAGGCGAGTGTTTCCCAGTACGTCTCAACGACGCTAAAGTAACCTTTTTCGAGTAATTGAAAATGAAAACACATTTGAAAATTTTTCGAAAGTCTGTTTTAAAAGTCAATGACGTAGGCAATAACAACAGGGCAGAGTGCGAGATCGGCTTTATGAAGCCGAAATTTATGAATCTCATTGCGAATCCCTGATTAAAGTTGGGCTAACTAAACATTTGGTCACAGAGAATTTTCAGTAACGTTTCGGAAACCACCAATGTACTATCTCAGAAACGATTCAAATTCTAACTTTTAAATCTAAAATACTTCTTTTTGATCTTATAAATACGAAAAAAGATTGTAACTTATAACTTAATAAATGTGATTATTAAAAAAATTAAAAATTTGAAGGAATGAGAAGGGGGATTTTAGAGTTGAATGTTACATTTGAAACATTTTTGAGGTCGGTTTTTGAATGATAACTGCTATTTTTTACCGAGTATTGTATTTATAGAAAAGAATGTTGAATTGTGTCATAGTAGAATGTCACTATCTGAAAGTATACGGTAATAATGTTAGAAATTATTCTTAGAATGACCAAAGACCAAAGTGACTTTGCATAATGAAATTTTGTGCCGAAAAAACTAACTGTGATTAAAAATTGCGATCAATACCAAGGTATAATTGTGGGCGATCATCCACGAAAGGAAATTTAAACCGCTTAAAATTGAAACGCTTAAAAATCGAATCCCAAATTGTGTAATCATGACATTAGGCATTTTCTAGCAAATGTGCACATCAGTCTAGCGTATTCAATGACTCCTTGACTATTGAATATAACGTACGTGGTTATTTTTGGCAACGTGACACCATATTTCATGAAAATTCACCCATGGTCAGTATAGTTGAATTCTCAATTGGGGATACTTTACGTATTCTTGACGACATAGAAACATAATTTTTCATGCAACTTTCTAAATGAATGTAATTGAATTTGTCTTTTTTAAAGCAAGATATATAATTTAAAATGAAAAAAGAAACTCAATTCTCGGGATTTCTCCGTTTAGAAAACTGCCGTCCTTGGAAAAGCTGCCCATTAGATAAAGAGATAAATCCCAGTTTATTCGAATTCTGTGGGTCAGTATTTCGACTTACCAGTTTGCTTCTCGGCGACTTTTAAAGTGAAGCCTTCGAGGAGGGTTGGCTCGCTCCTACCCCTCGAGTTCACCGCATAAAGTACCATGTTCAGTACTTTTCCCGGCTCGAGACCCTGGACTGTAAATGCCGCATTATCCCTCGAGGTGATGTTCCCTTGCAGGATTCCAGTGTGCTGGTCGTACACTTCGAGGAGAAAATGTTGAGGTTGCCCGCCATCGAATCCCGCTGAACACTCGACCGACAGGGAGTCCGTCGTCTGATTGGTCAGGGTGCAGTTGTAAGGCGCGTTGGGTTTTCCTGTAAGAGAAAGAAAAAGCTCCTTAACTATTTAAGACGAGAATAGATGGTTTCTCCCCAACAATCTCCTGGAAAAGTGAACTCGAATTGATGATAAATTTCACTGTTCGCCATGAATATGAATGGTACACGAATTCAACGGATTCCACGCCAAATTTACAATTTCGGAAATCGCATTGTCCGTTATTCAAGTGGCTATCATCTATTTTTGAAGTGGATTTTGAATACTAGAGCACATGTGTTCTCTATAATGGTTGGGCATTTTCAATCAATTAACAGATTTACATCGAAACATTCACATACACTTATACCTTATTGGCAAATGAATGTAGAACAAATCACTTCCTCTCTTTCAAGTTGACTTTATTTTAATTAATTAATATTGTATAAAATTTAAGTCCCTATTACAAATTAGGTCTTTATAAATATACATTCAATATGGTTTTGTAAAATTATCGAGTCGCGATTGAAAGTTAATTGTCTACATGGATTTTTCGAAGTACAGTGGTCAACATTCATAGCCTCGAATTTATTTTTATATTTATATAGACTTATAAGTGACAAAGAATAACATAAAAGATGCATCCGTATTTAATGAATATTTCGAGCTTGTTATTTAATAGAAGCGGTCTAAATGTAAAACGATCGCGTTTAATTGGTCAACAAAATTTAACATAATTGATATATATATATTGACATAATTGATGACGAAATTTCAGGTGAATGTGAACGTATTGATTTGGTACTATTTTTAAGATCAAACGAAATTAGCGTTAATACGTAACTGACGTTTCGGTACAAAACTCGTGAATGCCCACGAGCAACGGTCAGATTAGGAACGAGTCAGCGGAGTGCTTTGAATTTAAAATATATCCCTATTTAATCAAATTAAAAGTTTATCGTTGACAATTATATAAAACGAATGTCATTCAATAATCACTGATGCACTTAGAGGCAGGGTATGAATATAAACGCGGGTATAGTTTATATACGGACACTGCATCATAAAAGAAATCAATTATTGGCGATTAACTCAATACATTGAAATTATTCGTATAACGAACGGATAATCCTCTTTATTATGACATTTGGTATATTTATGGTATATATAATAAATGTGAAAGCTAAAATTTCCCCTTTGCAAGCATTTATTCATTTTATCGGTTTTTGATATCCATGTAATATTCACTCTATAATTCAAACATATATGTATAAATAGTTTTCGATGATCTTGCGCGTTTTTAAAGTTAATTATGAATTATTGCAGTTATTATGTGTATTTTCAAAGCCATGAAATACAGAATTAAATATAGAACAGCCGTTTTACCATCCTTAAAATTGATGCGATCTGGATTCTGGTAAAGTCATACGACATCTTCTGTAAGGTAATATAATAAATGTCCGGCTTAAAATAAAACATTGAGGTCAGTTTTGACGCTTCTCCTTTTAATGTTTTAGAGGTTCATCGTAATAAAAAAGGTATCGCTTTGTCCCTTTAAACCCAGGAAACATTTTGCCTTAATTTAGAATTATGAAAAGCGACATAAATGCAGATGTTTTCTTATTCTTCCTAAAGTATTATTGCGGTTTAATTTTTTTTTTTATTATTATTGTGAAATTGAAACACCCTCAAGCGTAAATGAACTTGATTTCGAAAATTTATATTGATGGGTGCAATATGATTGGCAGAAAAAGTAGGAATAAACGCTTTTGAATATGTCACATTGTACGCCTTTTGTTATAGTGCAATTTCAAACTTCTTTTTAAACGAATTTTCACTTAATTTCTCCTGGATTTTGGAATATTGGAAAAAAATGGAAAATTCTTTGAAATAAATTGTTCACTACACTTTTTCCTGTTTTTTTTTTTTACATTTTACACTTTTTACACTGACTCTGCAAAGGAGAAGAGCGATGTGTTTTCCAGGTTTTAAATTACCCGTGATAGAATATGTTCTATATAAGAATAGATACTGATTTTATTATTAAATTACATTATATTATTATATTAAATCAGCTGCCTATATAAGGATATTTATATCACACTATAGTCACGTAAATCGACGTTTTACTTTTTTTTTTTAAATGTACTTCTTAAATTTTCTAGATTTAATAAAAAATAAAAATCACAAGTTAACGATTAATGACCCATTTTAAATAAAGTCACTTTTGCAATGAGCTATGTTTTATTAGAACTTGAAATGGAAGAATGATTGTTTAAGATATCGAACGCAAAGTTCCATAATTTTCCAGAAAATTAAAGAAATGAAAACATTTATAGAGGAAATAAGAAAATCAAAACTCAAAAAAAGATCTTGAAAACTTTGGAAATACATACTGGGAGAAAAACTTTCTTTGAATTTCACCTTAGTATATGGGTAGTTCGAGGAAAGTCTTTCATCATGAGAATAATTGCTACTTTTTGTAATGAAAATTAATATGGCGCGTATACTAATTTTCACCGTACTCATCGAAACGATTATAAAAAAATGTAGTAATTTTTTGTAAAGAATATTCTTCTCCGTGTATTCTTGAAACTTCATGATAATTATTCACTTCCGCTTTAGGTACGGGTGCCTTAAACCATCGCGAAGTTTATATATTATCTTTAGTTCATTAAGAAACGCAATTAAAGATTTTTAATTTAAATAATCTAATTTTAAATAATAAGCTACTGCAGCATATTTTTATGTTAAAATATGCCATCGTATCAAAGCTAGTCAATGAAATACGAATCCATTTTTTTTTTTTTTTTTTTAATAAAAAAAATTGTAATGGCATATAATAAATGATGTTCTGAAAAAAGAAACAAATAAGTAACGAAAAAACAGAATTCGATTAAACATAAAAATGGCTCGATGTTTTTTACAATTGATCTGCTGCACAGCGATGTCAAAATTTACGATCCATTAAATATGCGTTATATATAATAATTAAATGCATATTATAATGGGTATAATTTTATTACATTGCTTATTACGTCTATATCTTTTTATGCAGGTAAAGTATTTTCACGCCTATAAATCATCAACATTCAACCCCGAAAGGTCAATTCCGCATGCCATATAACGATCGTACGCTACTCATGTTTGCAATGAAATGAGCAGACACGAGTAGCGTTAATGTTATGTGGTACTAGAAGTGACATGGCAGTGCACTGAACCGTTGCTCGTCATTTTCTTTATGGAGTTTTTATTACCAGCGATATGTCTAATCGATAACGATAATCGTAATACGAATCGATTTAAAAAATATGACGTCAAAAGTGCATCGTCGAATATCGCGCTGCAATCTCTTCCTTCTTTCAGATCCATGTCATCCGATATTAATAAACGACAAGATGAAATGTCGGCACACTCGCACTTATTTCTCAGGAGACACACCTATACTAGCGGAAGTTCTCGTTATGAAATGGAAGATCCACGTTCTTCCGCATCCATCCATTTCATGGGAGCTCGCACGTACTTCGGCCGTTTGCGAAGTGTGATTCTCGAATCACTGGGAAAATCTACACATATATACGTGGACGCAATATTATTGCGGATTTTTCATGGCCACTGTTTTCGCAATTATCTTCCACATTCTCGAATTTCCGACTTTGGCATTCTTACATCTCCAAACTATATACTCGAGGAATATTAAAACAACCAACATGTTTGCATTTTGTCTCATTGCTATACCTCCCTTCTGGGTGAGTCTATATTAATCAAAAGCATTCCTTTTACATTGCGTCTGACGAAAGGCGTCGTTTTTTTCTTATTTACATCATGATTTTTTGGTAAAATTAGTATGACTCGCTAATACACTGCAAATGAAAGTGCCTGGAAAGAATACATTTACAAATTCACACACTTGAGTGCATCGTGGAATCACGGGAAATAACGATGTAAATGAGTTTCCTATACTTTGATTTTCAGATTTCAGATCAAGTCAATTGTGTAGAGTCCCCTTACAATCATTGATTTTAAATTTTAAATCAAAATTGGAAAATACTGTAATATGTAGATCCAAGTTTATAAGCTTGAATATGGTGTTTTAAATGAATTGCACTTTTTCAGAAATAAAAAAATTGCGAAAATTACCTACACACTCACACATATACGCTCGTAACAAGAACTCTTCAAGATATTACTAATAATAATGCAGATTTTTTCTCAAACAATTACAAAAGGGTAATTAATGAAAATAGATTAAACATTATAATATATTTCAGGAGAAGAAGCTTTAAAGTAATGAAATTTATTTAATTACTTTTAATTAATTTAGCTGTTAGCGCCGTTTACAGTAGCCTGTAAAAATATTCAATCATCTAAAATTTATCTTAATACCGTCGACAACTTTAATAGTTTACAGAAAGTTTAATTGTATAACGCGATTTAATTAGTGCAGCTATTAATTTCATGGCAAATTGGTTTTTAATTATAATTGAATACAGTGTACACAATTTTTTAATTTCGTTCTTATTATTTTAAACGTGTCATTTTTTTTTTTTTTTAGTTTGGCGAACTGCCATACAGTGAAAATCAGAAAATTATTGAATAATTTCGTTGGAATTTTCAAGGATATTGTAGTTTACACAACGGCAAAAAATATCATTAACTTTAGTGCACTTTCTTTAATAACTCTGGGTTTGTTCAACCACTCCACTGCTTTTATCATTATATTACGTTTAAAAAAAAAAAAAAAGAAATGTATATTTTTAATTTTGTAATTGCGGTATCTGATCGAGATTATCTGTTTTTCAGTTCAGTCGTTTTTCATTCAATCGAAAATTAACGTTTCTATTATATTTCCATTTTAACAGATCTTTTTAAACGGTTCATTGCATATAGTTAATTGCTTTACTCTGAGTTTGTATAAAAAGTATATATAGTTTCTAGTGACATGTTTATTCTATCCTATGCGTATATATTGTTATTCTTATAAGAATTTTTGTAATGATTATGAAAATAGAACGTATATATTGATTATTGCAGGAACAAATTTAAAATAACCTTTGCTATCTTCGTCAGACAATATCGAATATTTTCTTTTTTGGGTCACTTGTACGTATAGGATTGCAGAGAACAATAGCAGAAACAAATATAGAAGAGTTTGACACCTACCGGCGGGTATGACGCGAAATATGCAGGCGCTCTGCTGCTGACCCTTGTTATTGGTTGCCCAGCACAAAACGGTGCCGTAGTCCATTTCCGTGACCGGCCTGTAGGTGAGGATGCTCTGGGTGTGCCTGGTCGTGTCCTTATACCGTTCTTGCGACATGTCCACCATCTCTTCCGTATTGTTGAAAGCCCACCGGAAGCTACTTGGTGCCGGATACGCTTCCACTCGACAGGCGATTCGTGCATCTTCGTGCCTCGCTACTCCGTAGACTTGTTTCTGGTCCGTCACGCAAATCGGTTTGTCTGCAAGTTGACAAAACATCGACCTCTTATACATATATACATACGTGTTCTAACGAGTTGATGCGGGAAAAGAATTTTCGACGCAAATTTTTCGCACACAAAATATTTATAAATCCATTATAGACGTTTTTACATAAATTGGTTAACAAGTGTAAATAAAAACTAGGGGCTTCGCCCCTGCGGCCTTCGGCCGCCAACCCCACCGGGGGCTCCGCCCCCTGGACCCCTGGCGCGCTATCGCGCGTAGCTCG
>JAPYZR010003243.1:0-23121 GCA_030522945.1 Trichopria nigra
AATAGTAGGGTTGGGTATTTTCCAAAAGATTTTCTTACTTTTTCACAAAGTTTCCTGAGCTCAAACGTAAGATACAAATTTTGCCTTTTTGGGACTGAATGGGTTAATTAAACATTATTTATATGCTTGCACGAAAAAGTGCGTTTTAAAGAAATCATTTTATCGTACAATTATTTCAGGACATTACACGAACAAAAATTTTCTAGTAAGAATTACCCAAGATTTCTGTACTTGAGAATAACAGTGGTTTTTGACTGAACTGTTATAAAATATTATTGAACTTTTCTCGAAAATAATCGGACTACGTTTTTAAAGTCGTTTCAAAACAATTCAAAAGTTCTAAAAACTTTTTAAAAATATTTCAAAAACCTTCCGAACATGTTCCACAAATATTTCTAACGTTTTAAAAATGTTCCAAAAACGATTGACACGTTTCCAAAGTACTTTTAAAACGTTTAAAATTTATCAAACATTTTAAAAAACCTAAACACGTTCCAAAAATATTTTTAACGATTTAAAACCGTTTTAATGAACAATTTAAACGTTTCAAAAACACGTTAGAAGTTGTAAAGGCGTTGAAATATAAATCGTTTTAATAAACGTGTTTTAAGAAACGTTTTAAACTTTTCGAATGATTCAAACCCTTAAACTCGACCCAAAGACGATCCAAAAACGATCCAAAAGTATTTCCAACTTTTTAAAAACGGTTAAAATCCGATTGAAATGTTTCAAAAACATTTCAAAAGTTCTAAAGACGTTATAAACATGTTTCAAAGGAACTAAACACGTTCCAAAACATTTCCAACGTTTTGAAAGCTTTCCAGAAACGATTTAAATGCTTCAAAAATATTTTAAAATCTTTAAACAAGGACTGAAAACGATTTAAATGTTTTTAAAATACATTGAAAACGGTTGAAAATTATTTTTAAAACGATTCAAACTTTGATAACGTTTCCAAAACGTAAACAGGTTTCAAAAATATTTCCGACATTTTAAAATTTTTTCGAAGACATTCTAAAAGTTTTAAGGAAATCCCAATAACTTTTCAAACACGTTTTAAAAACGTTACAAACTATTCGAACACTTCAAAAACCTAAACACGAGCCAAAAATATGTCCAACGTTTTAATATCGTTTCGAAAACGTTTCTACGACCTTTCCACAGCATTTAAAAAGTTTCGAAGTAGTTCCAAAACTGTCTCAAAAATGTTTCAGAAACGTTTCCAAACACTTTAAGAAATCTTGACAACTTTGTGACGTCCCATTAAAAAAAAATTTTAACCCACCTTCGATTCGTTGCAATTCGAAGATTCGCATCAATTATATGTTTCACGGATCATCCATCATATTATACTGTACAGTATATACAGTATACGTATATATATGAATGAGCAGCGCACGACCCGCAATACCTGCACGATTTCGCAGATCCCTTATCGACTTCCTTTGATAAAGACCTGGATAAAAAACGAACAATACCAGACAGCGAAGGGGGGATTTCCTCCTCGGCCATTCCTCCGCAATTCCTTTCGCATCACTTCGTAAGTAAACGATCCTTTCCCAGTTGCATCCGAGTCTTCGTTCGGCGCGCACGACTAACCATTTCTACTGAAAATCCACCGATCCAGTAGAAAAAGACAATCATGAAGTTGATTTTGGTCATCTCGTGCCTCGTCGCTTTGGGCCTCGGTGCACCAGCCCGCTACGACCAACGACAAGAGGGCGACTTCAATGTCCACGCGAATCTCGACAATTTTCTCGTCGTCGTCGCCACTACCGGTTCGAAGAACAATTACTTGGAGGACATTGCCACTTCGGTGTTTGATCTAAGACGCGCCGCCACGGCGCCAAACGTAGAATCCGGTGTATCGGAAACCAAGGAAGACAAAGACCTGGTCAGGGCGAAACCCAAGAACGTCGAAGTCACCGACGGGGCAAGTACCAAAATAAAAGAAATCGAAACCGATGCGAGTCCAGCTGTCGACACCGGTAACGAGCATCCAGTTTTAGAGCCTTCTACGGATCAAGAACGGCGATCTAAGGATCTAAAAGTCGACGGGAAGAAGACGAAACCAAGTGCTAGTAAGAAAACACCAGTCGAGGATAAGTCGCTACCGGTAAAAATGGTGGTGCCCAAGGAGCAGAATAAATTACCCACGAAAAAGACCGACGGAAGACAATACCGCAGTCTGGCCGATATCGTGACAGCACTGAGAAATCTGGCCAATCCACACATGAAGTCGAAGAAGGAGATGTCCATCGACGACGATTCTGACAAGCCGACGAAAATGGACTTTGTCAACATTTCAGTGGTACCTCAACCACCTGCTTTTCATCTGATCGGCGACGCCATCGAAGATTGCGGACCTGACAGAATACGCAATAACGAGGGGATTTGCGAATACTTTGAAACTTTGCGAGCTTGAGTGACGCCCAGGCGTAACGATGAAATCTAAGACTCACTATGCTGTAGTTATATATATATTTATTGTTTAATAATATTATACGAATATTTACCGACGTACCTTGCCATTAATACGAATCAAACTATTAATTTACCCAATAATTGTGATGTTTATTTAAAGTTCTGAGCATACCTTTCTGTGCTAGCACGATGTAGCGTTTAATCGCAAAATAGAGAAATGATGTATATTACGAAGTATATCATGTACGATATAATATACGATTACAATTTTTTTACGAATAAATAAAGAAAAGTAAGCAATTTTGTCGTAAGAATATTGCACGTGTCGACGTCCATGTTTTCCCTCTCAATTACTAAATAGTATCAATTATTAATAATTAAAAATGTTGAATTTTTTTTTTATTTTGCAGATCACAATTATAAAAAAAAAAAATGAAGAATATTTTTATTATAATTTCGTCTTACACACGGTGCCAAAGCCAACATTTTCGAATCTGTATTTTGAGATTGACGTACAAAATGTTCTGCCCTATAATTTTTTAAACTTCATTTCGAGATTGAAATTCTGAATGTTCTAATCTATAATTTCTGAAACTTCATTTTAAGATTGAAATCCAAAATGTTCATTACACACATATTTGCCGAAAATTACTTTCAGATTGAAGTCCAAAATGTCATGTCCGTGTCATTTTCGAAATTTCATTTTTGAGATTGAAATCCAAAATTTCCTATGTACATATTATCTTCAAAAATTCGTTTTGAAAATGAAATCCAAAATGTCCAGTACATATATATTTTTCAAGCATTACTTTGGTATTGAATATTGAATTTCTAAATGTCCTATAATCAACCACTTTTGTAATTTCATCTCGAGATTGAAATTCAATCCTGCCCTGATATTTAGGACCATCATTTTAAGATTGAAGTCCAAAAAGTCATGTTCGTATAATTTTCGAAATTTCCTTTTTGAGATTCAAATCCAAAATATCCTATGTACATATTATTTTCAAAAATTCATTTCAAAATAAAATCCAAAATGTCCAGTACACATATATTTGCCGAAAAGTACTTTCAGATTGAAGTCCGAAATGTCATGTCCGAGTCATTTTCGAAATTTCATTTTTGAGGTTGAAATCCAAAATATCCTATGTAATATATTATTTTCAAAAATTCGTTTTGAAAATAAAATCCAAAATGTCCAGTACATATATATTTTCCAAACATTACTTTGGTATTGAAATCCAAAATGTCCAGTTGATCATCTTCAAAATTACATTTCGAAATCGAAATGCAGAATGTCCTGACCTTGTCATTTTCAAAAATTCGTTTTGAAAATGAAATCCAAAATGTCCAGTAGATATATATTTTCCAAACATTAGTTTGGTATTGAAATCCAAAATGTTCTGCACGCATATTATTTTCGAAACGCCATTGTGAGATCGAAATTCTAAATGTCCGATAATTTATTTATTTATTTATTTTAAAAGTCAATCACTTTTGTAATTTCATCTCGAGGTTGATATCCAAGATCTCCTGCCCTGATATTTAGGACCATCATTTTAAGATTGAAATCCAAAATGTCCAGTTCGTATATCATCTTCAAAATTACATTTTGAGATCAAAATGCAAAATATCCTGACGTTGTCATTTTAAAATATTCATTGTGAAAATGAAGTCCAAAATGTCACGTCCATATAATTTTCGAAATATCATTTTGAGACTCGAATCCTAAATATTCTATGTACATGTTTTTTTCGAGACTTCATTGTGAGATTGAAATCCAAGATTTCATGCCCTAATATGTAAGACCTTTATTTTAAGGTTGAAATCCAAAATGTCCAGTACATGTATACTTGCCAAACATTACGTTCAGATTAAAGTCCAAAATGTCATGTTCAAAATATCACGTCCATATCATTTTCGAAACTTCATTGTGAGATTTAAATCCAAAATGTCCAGTACACGTATATTTTCCAAACATTACTTTGGGATTGAAATCCAAAATCTCCTGTCTGTGTATCATTTTCAAAATGCCTTGACCTTGTCATTTTCAAAAATTCATTATGAACGTGAAATCCAACATTTCCTATACTACGTATATCATTTTCTAAATATTATTTTTGGGATTGAAATCCAAAATGTCTTTAATTATTATTTTCGAAGCTTCATTCAGAGATTGACATTCAATATTTCCTCTTCAGGTATTAATTTCGAAACTTCATTTTGAGACTGAAATCCAAGATCTCCTGCCCTAATATGTAAGACCTTTGTTTTAAGATTGAAATCCAAAATGCTCAGTACTTACATATTTTCTCCAAACATTACTTTGGGATTGAAATCCAAAATCTCCTGCCCGTCTATCATTTTCAAAATTATATTTCGAGATCGAAATGCAAAAGTCCTGACCTTGTCATTTTCAAAAATTCATTATGAAAGTGAAGTCCAAAATTTCCTATACTACGTATAACATTTCCTAAACATTATTTTTGGGATTGAAATCCAAAATGTCTTTAATTATTATTTTCGAAGCTTCGTTCAGAGATTGACATCCAATATTTCCTGTTCAGGTATTATTTTTGAGATTGAAATCCAAAATGTCATATATGCGTAATTTTCAAAACTTCAATTTCAAATTGAAATCCAAAACATGTTATATCCGTATCAATATCGAAGATTCCTTCTTAGTTCGAAATCCAAAATGTCCTGTTTCAATATCATATTCGAAATTTCATTGTGAGATTGAAATCCAAAATGTCCGTACGTATATAATCCTCGAACTTATGTATATATTAGTACCCATTGAAAATCATTTAAATTCCATTTTTTTTCCTGGAATTTCATAAAATTCCAATAAATTCGTGAAAAAATTTGAAAAATCATGAACTAACCTTCGTAATCTTTTAAAAAAACGTCGGTTTCTTCACAACGTATATATAGATAGGTGCGACTTTCCTGCAATGAGGTAACCAGTTTTAAGGGGGAGTATACAACATTACGAAATACACGGTATTTCGCATGAAGGAGCGTACAGATCAGGGACCGAAAGGTCAATAACGGCAATTTCGCGACCGTATCGGTACCGGCATGCGTTATATATATATATATATATATAGGCGTAATTGCAGTTCTACGTGGCCGAAGCTAGGGAAACGTTGACTCGCGGTGAACGCAGAAAGTACAGGGTCAAGGTTTCGATATATAGAGGCGTCTTGAGACCGGACCGTGAATAGAAGTGGATGGACGCAATACATGCGCAATGGGAAGGAGCAAGGTGCGTGAGGCCGAGGGAGGATAGTAACCTGGCCGAAGGCTCTCGAGGAGCGCGGGGCCATCGTAGGACATTGGCCCCTTCCCAGGACACGAATCGTTTCTTCCCACTCGGCTCTATATACGCTTTTCCTTATTTAGGGAGTATTGAGATGAAGCTATTACACAAAAAACAAAAAACAAAAAAAATGTATGAACGCTAAATCTACCAATCACCGATCGAAAAAGTCAAACCCGTGTCGCAGGATTAAAGCTTGCCTGAATCTGGTTTTCGTAAACGTGCAATGTCAATTTTTTTTCGAGTCTTCATCGCCACCGCAGATGGGGTGCCCACTGTATGCACTTTTGATTTCATCATTTGTTGCCATTTTCTTTTTGACGTTTCACGCCTCTCGTTGTGTGTATATTAGGATGGTCCGCGAACTGCTCAAACTTTTTCAAATATCTGCAAAAGAAAATATGCCAACAATAGGTTCATTTTTCTGGATCTTATGACCGATTTAAAATTGAATATGTAAAAAAACTGGATTTTACCATTTAAAATCAATATTAAATATCAAGAATCTGAGGGTACAGAATCAAGTTAAAAATCTGAAACAATTCTAGGGACACTTTATGGAGTGATTTTTGGGGGTGGCATGAACCTTTTTTTTTTCTATAAAAGGACCACCGTATAGCATATATACAGTGTTGGTCACTCCTCAGTTAAATAAAAAATATGTATTGAAAACCCAGCAAGCACAATTTTGACAATTACGTAACAATTACGTAACAAATTTGCAACAGTTACGTAATACGTAACATATGGAAAGGTTATACGTAACTGTTCAATGCTTCAATGTTTGCAGGGAATGGATTTAATATAGACAAAAAACTAACTCAAAACTTCATTCTTCGAAATTTCGAATTAAGTGAATTCGTATTAATACTTCAATACATTCCAATACATTTAAATCGACAAATAATATTTGTACACATTAAATTCTATGATTGTATAAGCACATTTGAATCCAAAATTGGATTGAAGCAACGAAAGAGCGCATTCACAGGAATTAAAAGGAGTTGAGGAGTATTCAGTCGAACACTTCTGTATCCCTTTGAATCCTCGTGAATTTGGGGCTCGAATTAATTTCCGTTGACTGGGTGTATTTGCAATTCTATACTTATTTAAATTCACATTAAGCCAAAAATCGTCATTACCTACTCAGTAGCTATCGAAAATGAATTCGAATGAATAAACATGTATTCGTTTCGCCTATTTTGCATCCTTATTTTGCCCATTTCAAATCCAAAAATTATTTATTAAAAATATATGCAAATCCGTAATTATTAAAGTATGAAGATTGATAAAGTAGAGCATATAATCCTCAATCATTTTGAAAACATTTGAATACAAAAATAAGGAATTCTTAAAATTTTTAAATGTAATATAGACATTACATACTCTGTAGGCATTTAAATAAATAAAATGAAAAAAATAACAACAACAATAAATCCTTCAAATTGAGGGATAAGCATGGAATTCAAACTCATAGAAATGTATAGAATTATAGTAAATTCTGAATCCATTTGAATCCATTGGTATCTTTGAAAATTCCTGAAACACATATATATATATATATTAATAATCGAAAATGGATTCAGAACGAATTGAAAAGCATTCATTTTATACTTTTTCAATACATTTTTCGTCCATGTCGAAATTAATTTAATAAAGATTTTGAATGCATACGAATCCAAAAAAAGAAATGTACAGAAATTATGAATTCGTTTCTATCCAAAGGTAAGAAATATCAAAAAGCGAATACATTCGAATTAATTAAAAGTGATTGAAACTGGCAATAAAATTCTGAATGCATTTTAATCCAGTTTCGATTACGACAAATGAAATTGAAAATGGATTGGAATGAATAAAAATGCATTCGTTTCGTTATTTTTCAATCCTTATTTTGTCAATTTCGAACTCAAAATAAAAATGAAATTCAACTAAATTATGAATGCATTTCAATATAATTATGCAAATATAAAGTATTAGGCTTGAACCCTCCCAGTAATCGGAAATGCATTGAAAGGTCAAAAAACGAATTAAAATGAATTCAAATGTATTGAAATTGATTCATTTTCTATCCATTTTAATGCACTTGATCAATGCATTTTCGGATACTGGGCTGGTAAAAAAGTGGATAGAATCGTATAGAATCGGATTCCAATTCTATCCGGATTTTGGACGGATAGAATTGGATACGTTTTCTATACATTTCTATCAGTTTCTTTAAAATCCGGATAGAATTGGAATCCGATTCTATACGATTCTACCCATTTTTTTACCAAGGAATACAGGCAAATTCATATATAATAGCACAAACTTTTCAATCAATTTGAAAACATTTGAATTCAAATATAATAAAATTTCAAAAAGAATATAGGCGTTACATTCGTGTGCATTAAATAAAAAAAAAAAAAACAGTAAATCTATGAAATTGAGGAATAAATATAAAATGCAAACGCATAGAAATGTATAAACATGCATTTAATTCTGAATCCATTTAAATCCATTTTCGATTACTCGAATGTTTCCAGATGAAATGTTCCCCTAAACTATCATTTCTTACTTTATTCGAAGACCATAAACCAATACATTTACTTTTTTTTTCAATATTGTTCGACTTTCTTTTCTTTTCGATTTCCCGATCTACTTATTATTCTAGTTCTTTTAAGAAAACAATATATAGCATTCATTATTTGAATAATATTACCACAACGATCAAGGCATCATGCAACAGTAGAATTAAAAAAAAATCGATTTTTTTATTTGCTTAATCGATACTTCAACATACCACGAATAAAATGAATGTGGGTTTATACTAGAATTTAAATTGAAACATATATGTTTAATTATGATTTTTCAAAAAAATCTGATGATAATGTAGACAATACATTCAAATATGCAATTACATTAAACAAACAAAAAAAAAATCCTTAAAATTAAGGAATAAACACAGAATTGAAATGCTTAGAAATGAATAAAAAGGCATTAAAATTCTGAATCCGTTTAAATCAATTTTCGATTTGTCGGTAGATTTTCATTTTTTTACTTTATTCCGAGTATATCTCACACAGTAAAAAAAATGATTAAAACTTGGATTAACAAGAATTCAGAAGTATTCGTTTTAGAAGAAATGAATCCATTTTTAATCATTTTTAATCCTTTTTAATCCAAGTTTTCACCTATCAATCTTTTTTCTCATTGGGCAGTATACATAAATTTACTTCTTTTTCCATCTTTTTTTTTCGACTTGATAACTCTTTATGATAACTCTAACGTTGTAAATATCACAACTATATATATGTGATAGCTCGGACAATTTTTTTTTCCCATTAATATAAGAAAATGGTTGATAGTAGCCTATATATAACATTTAAACATATAATAATTGACATAAATAATAAAAAAATAAAACAAAGCATAATGATGCAATGAAACGTAAAAAGAACGAGTAAACACATATATAAAGGAAAAGAACCTTACTTCAGTGGGATGGAAATGAGTTCCCTTGATTGCACAATATCTTATTATTACGAGTCTCTGCTCGTATATAAGCCTCGGGGTCCTTGAACTTGAACTTCTTCCTGGTTTTGATCCCCGGTGGGGGGGGCTCCAGCTCTGTAACCCCATGCATCGCCCCGAGTTCTGCATCCACAACTTCCTCGATCCTCGCCAGGGCAGGACGTGCTGCCGATTTCTCCCCGTTGCCATCACCAAGCCTCTCACAATGGAGACCGTATACGTGCGAATCTTCAGGGTCCTATTGGCAGGCCTGGTCATTGTTGCCGCCAGCAATATCGCAGCACATCCTATGAAATCGTCACAGATTCGGGAATCTCCGATTAAAGCGGATCTTGAGAAAGCCGAGATCAATAGTGCGGCAACTCTTATCAAAACAGGTACATATTTTCAAAACTGCATAAGAACGACGTCGCTCAAGACAAATAAATTTGTTTCGAAGAATTGATTTTTCGAAACAAATGTATCCGGTAGAGACAGAAGTTTTGTAAGAAAAACATAGATTGTCACGATAAATTTTGTATAGTACAAAAAAATTTTTTTTCAAATCAATCGAAAATGGATTGCAGAATGAATAAAAATAGATTTGTTTCGTCATTTTTCGATTTTTATTTCAATCATTTTGAATTCTTTCAAAGCCAAAAATAATTTACCAAAAATATGATCCATTTTTATAAATATACTATAAATAAAATAAATAACATAAAAATAAAAATGATGAATTTGATAAAATCCATAAATAATAAAATTTAAAAATTCATAAAGTATTGAATATTTTTCAATCCTTTTGAAAACAATTATATCAAAACATGAGAAATCATTAAAATTTTAAAAACGCAGGCAATACATTCAAATGCATTTAATATATTAAAAAAAAAAAAAAAAATAACAATAAAAATGAGTGTCAAATACAGAAATTAGATGCATAGAAACGTATTGAAATGCATTAAAATCTTAATCCATTTGAAACAATTTTTTATTACTGGGTCGTTTATATGAATTGAAGCGAATTTTAAAGATCAATTTTTGGGAATATTTAAGAATTTTCAAAATTTAATTTTAATAATAATTTAAGAAATTATAATAAATAAGAAATAATAAGAAATAATTTAATTAAATTTATTAAATAATTTAATAATAATTAATATATAATAATTAATATATTAATATATAATTAAATTATTAATAATTTATTAATTTAATTAAGTATTTTAAAATAATTTAAAATAATTATAATATAAATAAATTATAAGAAATAATAATTTAAGAAATTTGAAAGTCGATAATATTCCAGTAATCCAAAAATGTATTGAAATGGATTCATAATTTAAAACATTTCAATTTCAATATATTTTATTACATGTATATATATAGTAAGAATTAAAAATATTTGTAAATAATATTCTCATGCAATTATTGGCAGGGTACAGAATTTGTACACGAAGAATATTTGTACACCGACTACTTTCTGCACATTATATTTTTACACCTCGTTTTTGAATACGAACATTTTTGACACTTGTATTTTGAACACTTCTTTTGAATTTACACGAATATTTTGTCCATAATGTTTAAGTATTCTTTGTTTTTATATATTATTTTCTCATCTGCAATTTTCTATACCAGTAATTTGTACACTGTGAATATTCATACATGATTGTCGGATGCTTATTCTAATTTTGATTCGCGCGTAACTATTTGATCTTTGAAAAAAGAAGAATATCGAAAATTGGCATTCCTCTGATTGTAATAAATTAAAAATGCATATATTTATGCAATACAATAATGAAAACAAAAATAAGAAATATATATAAATAAATATACTTAATATATATGATAATAGTGCTAATGAATTTCTGTCCTTGACTCGATCGAAATTTAGTTGAATGAAATAAAATTTCATTCATTCGAAAAAATATTTTATCCCTTCAATTAATTTTCTCTTTTACATTAAGCACAATTTTTCCCTGCGATTCAGCACTCATCGTATCGACGAATTATTTCATACATTTATAGAATTATTTCATTGCTTAAAATAAAATTTTATTCAATTTAAAAAAATTGTACTTGAATCAAGTATTGTCTTTTATCATTATTTTTATAATTCGATAGTATTGAAGTTAAGAATTGTTTTTTTTTTAAATTTCATGATTTCACATCATGGTGGCTATTGGATAATCGCATTTCATTGGTTCGAAGAAAATTTCATTGAATCAATGATTTTTTTTCTCGGTGTATATATAGTTTCTCTAGTATAACGTCTACTATCAACTGTCAATACATATATATATAGGAGTGTTTGTCATATTTTACCCCAACCCCCAACATAATGTTTTTAAATATTCACTCTAGGTCTCATTGTGATGCAATTTAATTTTTCTTTTTTATATTATATTTTTATTATTGCTATAAACAGTGCAAAGGAAAAAAAAATTAATTTTCATAAGATGTTGAAACCAGTTTTTAAAATTATTTTTAATTTTTCCATGAATTAACCTTACACGCGACTTTTTTTTTAATTTCTTTCAGTGGGATGAATGTGTCCCGTACGAGTCTTCAGCATTTCCATTTTCATATGCTGCTGCTGGACAGTATGGAAATTCGGAAGCTCATTCTTTTTCAATGAAAATTACTCCATTTTCCACCACTGATAAAGTCCGGCAATTATTTGTTATTGAAGAACGAACACAACGGTAGATTGTTTCGTATTGTGAATCGTGGTGATAACTACAATTATTAGAGAAATGTCAATTTTCAATGTTTTTTTTTTTTTTTTTAATACTCCTCAACGATGCAGTTGAATCCAAAATTGAGAAATTCTAATAACTCATGGACAAATATTGAATTCGAATTCATTAAAAACGATTGTAAGTGGCAACATTCTGAATACACTTTAATCCATTTTCGATAACGGCAAATGAAATCCAAACTGGATTGGAATGAATAAAAATGCATTTGTTTCGTTATTTTTCAATCCGTATATGCATGACATCGAAAAATATTATTTTCATCGTAGTTGCTGGTTGCATTAAAATGAAATTATAGTAAAAAGCTCAACCAATTTATTTCTAATCCGACAGACGAAGAATTGCCAATCAGCGACAGGCCCGATCCGTCAATGGTCGACTACTTCGATCAGCGCCAAAATGGTTCGGAAAATTATAGAATAAAATTGGATGGCGTAGTCTTTCTAATCGCTCCTATTGACACGTTACTCCTTGCTGGGGCTGGTCTGGATCACGGCTCATCGTCGGTCCTCAATGAAAGTTTGTACAGCGATCATGCGATGCCTAAACCTACTAAGCCTAAACCAGAGACGAAGGAAAGGGAGGACAACGTCGTCAAAAGGGACCCTGTCCAAAAGTAATTCTACCCTTATTATTGGCATTTTTTAAAATCTAAATCGTCGATTATATAACAAAAATATAAATCGAATATTGAAATTGATTCGGCAGAGTAAACAACGAATTCAATTGCGACGAAGCGAATTCAGATCTATTATACTTCAATATATTCCAACACATATGATCCAATAAATGCATTTCTATTCTTTTTCAATCCGTTTTAATAAAAAATAATATAATTTTAATTGATGTAATGCGAATTGAAAAGCATAGAATGTAATGTACAAATATTATTCGTAAATTGAAATGTATTGGAACGTATTGAAGAATAGAGATGAATTCGCTTCATTATTTTTCTTTGACTCTGCCGAATTCACTTCAATACATTTTCGTTTTCTCGTTCAGTTCGTTCCAATCCATCTGAATCCAAAATTAAGTATCTTTAATTATCCCAGTTAACGAAAACGGATTGAAAGTTCAGCAAACGAATTGACGGAACAAATATCAAATACGTTTTAACCGGTTTACAATGTGGTACTTATTATTAAAACGTATTCAGTATTTGTTCGGCCAATTCATTTTCTGAACTTTCAATCCCTTTTCATTTACTGGGATATGTCATGACAATTCACAATTAATACAAATTCAAAACTATAGAATTGATTTATATAGAAATTAATTTTGAATTCAAACGTATTGAAAAGTATTCAAGTACAGATATCATTTCAGATTCGATTTTGCTGATTCTGTCGAATTCATTTCAATACATTCTCGTGTTCCCCTTCAGTTCGTTCCAATCCCACTGCAAGCCACGAATAACAAATACAAATAATTCATTTCTATGCTTTTCAATCTATCTTAATTGAAAATGACGTCATTTTAATCGCATGTAATGAGTATTGTTGAATGAATATGAATTGAAATCTATAGAATTTTTTGAAAGCCCATCAGGAAACAAGAATGTATTGAAACGGATTCACCAGATTCTACAAACGTATTCAGTCATAACAATGCAAATCTGTACGTTATATCTGTGTACGTCAATACATTCCAATGCATTTCAATCCATAAATAATATTCATACATTAAATTCTATACATTTTAATACATTTCAATCTAAAAATATCGTATGCAAATTAAGTTATGTTCATTTCAATCTATTTCCATCAAACATTGAATAATTTTAAATGCACTCAACGATTTTTTCTCTTTCAATTCGTTTTAATCCACTACAATTCGTGGATAACGAGTGTTAATGAATTTCTATGCTTTCCAATCCATCTTAATTCAAAATTAAGTAATTTCAATCGTACACAATGATTATTGCAGATTACATGAATTGAAAAGCATAAAATTTATTTTATGGACGTTCATTTTGGAATCAAATGCATCGAAACGATATATATATATAATTCGTCGATTTAAATACATTGAAAATATTGGAGTATATAAATGTATTCGTTTTATATCTCTGTCGAATTCATTTTCGATACGTTTTAATTTTCTGTCGGCATTTTGGATTGAAATGTATTGAAAAGCATAGAATTCAATTTATAAAGTATTATTCGCTGATCTAAAACGCATTTTATCGAGGAATAAATACGAATTCACTTTCTTGTATTCGTATTCATTCATCGACGATGTCGAATTCATTTCTATACATTTTAATTTTATTACGAAAAAAAAACAAAGGAAAATACGTGCAAGTACGACTTCCCAAAAAATGGATTTAAATATGGATTCAGAATTTAATGCATTTCAATACATTTCTGTGCGACTCGAATCCATATTTGTTCCTCCATTTTAAACAATTATGATTTTTTCGTTTAAATGCATTCGTCTGTATTTGTCTACATATTTAAATTTTAAAATTTGTTGAATTTCTCATTTTTCGATTCAAATGTTTTCGAAATGATTGAAAAGTATTCACGACTTTATAAACTTTTCAGATTTTATTATTTACGGATTTGCATGGATTCAAGCGTAAATATTTTTTATTCATAAACTTGGATTGAAATGTATTCAGGCGAATTAGTAAAAAGTAACGAAATGAAAACATTGAAGAATAATCGATATAAACAATAAGAATACCACAATTTTACACAAATAAAAAATACTTTTGTTGAAATCGATTCAATTGGATTAAAACCACATTTTGATGATATCAAAAATACATTTTAAAGATATTATAATAAAACAATAAAAAATTATTTCATTTCAATTAACTCCTGTATAATTTGCAATTTAAAACTTACCATACTCACATTCATTCGTCGATTTCGATCGGCTGCAGCAATTATATATAGCTTCAATCCGTCGAAAAAAATAAAAACGCGTCAATTTGAATTAATTTTCATTTTCTGGACACCCAGTTTTATAAAGCAATGTTTACCGTTCCAGGCCTGGCGTGCGCATATTTCATCTGCTAGCACCTCTCCTGCAGAAAATTCGTCATTAAAAAGACGCTACTGTGATACTTCGAGGTAGAGGATCATCTTATTCCCGTCTTCATCTCGCCGCTGTTCGTCTCGTCATCCTACAACTATACGTACATCAAAACATCGCTTTAAGGAAAACGTGCATTATACATTATAGTGACGCATTATAATATATATATATAGGTATAGAATAACGAAATAATGTAATTACTCATCTTTTATACATATAACGAAAAATCTAACCTATAGGCAGTAAAAACCATCATTATTATATCGAAAAGAATTGTATTTGTTTCAAAACTAATTATTACATATATAATATATTGATCACCGGGCTCTCTTCTCGCGATCTCCATCTTTTTCTTTTTTGGTTCGTGATCGATATAGCTCAGTCTCGTACAAAAGAAATGCTCTCGAAGACTCCGCATTTATTCATCGACTGTACAGTGATATATTTGCCCATCCGTTCCGTAAAGCGGAATTTCACATCGATCTGCGTCTCTTTATCTATACTGATACCCTAGTACAACGACACAAAAGCGACAATTGATACATTCGAAGCGAAGGAAGCTTATGGGCGTGGAAGCTCTTTTTCGATATATCTCTCTCCTGAGGGGGAAGGTAAGAAACGGCAGGTCGCATACGCTATATATACTGTAGTGGCACCCTTACGGATTTTCATCGCTCTTATTCGTCGGTATCGTTAACAATATTACCCTTAGAAACCTACTTGAAAAGTATAACTATATATATAGTCTTTTATATATACAATTGTATCTTCTGCTGAGTGTAGTAGTTGCGTACGCTCTACGTGGATTCCTTACGAAATCCCGACCGTGTATTATTGCAGAGAGAACAAAATGGCAATCTTTGTTTTACATATATATGTATTGATAAACGATTCTTCGAAGGTACATATTTCTTGTACATTCATAGTTGTACGATCAAACGAGATATCCGCCTTGGAAAATGCCGCGAAAGGCATCGTCACAACGTCGACAATACTAATATTACAACAACAAAAAAAAAAGAAATATTGAAACTGTCGACAAATATCTCGACAAAAGTCTGCTTTACGCCATTTTTGAGGTTATGTAGACATCCTATATATATATAACGTATCGGACATTCGGGTTACGTTATCTCGAAATCTGTCCTCCCTAACCTCAAACATAACAAAACAAAATTTAGGCCATTTATCGTTACTTTGACGTCGATGCGTCTCGAAATCCATAGTCATATCATCAACGTTGACTTAGCAGCAATCGCTTCGACGTTTGATGACTATTTCACGCGACCTTCCTTGTATTTTGATAAATTTTCTCTGACCCTGATAAATTGGTACTTCCACTATAATGGAGTACTCGCTTTCAACTGTATTTGATAATTCGACATTATTTACAAATCAACCGAGAACTTCCGTTCGGTTTCGACTTCGTAATAACTCTAATAATGCGATCTAAATTCGAATTCTCACAATAGCGACTACTATATACTCCCGGGAAAAAATGGATTCAGATATAATTATAATATCTGAATCAGATATGGTAATATCTGGATCATATATGTTCCAGATATGGTCATATATAATTGAGATATAACGATATATAACCATATATTCATATATCTACTTATATCAGGTCAAAATCCGTATATAATTATATATGGTCATATATCATTGAGATATATATATATATATCTGATACAGATATAATTATATCTAATCCATTTTTTCCCGGGCTATTACAAATTCAGAGAGATACTTTTGTGCTTTTCGTTATACTGACGCGGGGAGGTGGCCGATTGCCGTCATTGTAACATGGAGTTTTCAACTTTGTAGCACTAGGATAGGCTTAACGCGCGAGTGGCGACGAGAATGTCCTCTTCGGTGGATTCCTTCTCATTACGTGTCGTTGCGTCCGCTTTGCCGTCCATCGGCGATTCCTTCGCGTTGTTCATCTGCAAATATTGAAAGATTATTCGATTGAAAAAAGACAAAACGGCATTGTAAAAATCTATGTCACAGCGAATGCACAAAATTCGATTTACAAAATTTTGGGTACGATAAGACAGGAAGGCATTATGGTTGAAAATAATTTTGAGTCGAAATCACATGAGGTTTTGACACGAGAGTACGGAAGCAATGTTCTTTAAAAAAGTACCAAACAACATATCTTAAAGCGAATCCACAGTTCTTCGCTATAAAAAATTGTTAGTACGATAAATACAAAGATACTAATTCGTAATGTAAATGACAAGTATAATCATACATCTTTTAATGTGAACAAAAAATACTGATATTGATGTAATTTCTCTGATTTTAATGTCGTTTCCTTTATGAATTATTAAAGTAAATCAGAAGTACATATTTATCGTAGTAAAAATCTTTCAAAGCGAAGGACGCTTATATCTTTTTTTTCTAAAGCTTTACGATCTTCATTTTCTTTTTTATTCTTGCAGCTAAATACTAAACATTAATTACAGCTTTAAACAAAAAAAATCACATCGCACATTACTTACTTCATGTATCGGATGCTCTCCGTTCTCCATTGGTCCTTTCTTGCCTGTTGTTACTGCGTTACGAAATATTTTCTTCGCACTATCGTCCGCTTTTTCTCCACCCGTAAGGAACGCTTCCAATTTCGCCTCCAATTCGGTCCTGTAAATGAATTTCAATGTGATGAACGAGTCGAACAAAATGATCAAAGCTCGCAAAAATGCAAACCAGCGCGAAATGTCTTTACCTTTCGTCTCTCAATTCCTGTATGCAGGTATCGTTATCCAATTGTATAATGCGCAAAACTTTCAAAAGTTTAGTGACGAGATTATCGACTTCGATGACTTGCTCGACGAGGCTGGTGGTTGGACAGTAATCGGTCAACGGCAATGGGCCATCGGACGGACCGGTTTCCGATTCGCTTACCGACTCGTAATTCTCCTCTTCCTCGTCCTCCACCTAGAGACAGATTTAGATCAGTCATCGGGATACGAGTATTTATTCGTTCTATAGGTATAGAATTTCATATTCTGCATATATATAGGATGAAGCGTGACGTGATACCAACCTTACGCCTGTGCATGATTGCCTGGCTGAGATTCGTCAAACTCATCGAGTCTTCGTTCGCTTTGGCTCTTCGAAGTTCGCTCTCGTCGACCGAGTCAGGCACGCTGAGAGTACGACGAAGGGAATCGCTGCTGGACACCATATTGTGCGAATACGTATCGTACAAGGGCACGTCCTCCAGGACGCTCTCCATCATCAAGCACGGCTCCGTTTCGAAATCAAGCATGTCCGACGAAGATTCCGTACTCAAATCTGCGCAAGTCGAAATTATTAATTTAAATGAATTGAAATCGATTGAAACGGATAGCCGTAAAATCATTCTTCCGAATTCGCTACATTTGACTCTTTTCGAATGCATTCTAATCCAAACCCGTTTCAAATCCAGGTTAATCCGTAGATTTGAATTGAATTATTCATTCTCTAATCCACGTAGATAATCGCGAGATACATTACGAATACGCTCGAATCCGTGATCACGTATTGAAAATATCTTCTATTAATCGAAAAAGGATTGGAAGTGGATACAGAAGAATTCGAATGGATTCAATTGAATTAGTAAATTGACAAATTATTTCTTAAAAATCCTGAATCCCGCCGAATCTGCAAAAGGGAATTCATACTGAATTCATAATCCAACAATAATATCGCCGATAATGAATAGACTAATAATTCAAACCAGCCCCCGCGAATCCACGGATTCAAAGGCATTCGCGGGCATTGGCGTGAATCCATTTAAATGCATTTGAATCCATGAAAGGTACTCGGATTTCCAATCCCTCTGAATCCTTTTTCGATTGCTGCGATGCATGCATCCACTTATATCGGTTGATTCGAATATATATGAATCCATTTGAATACAATGAAGTAGAAACTTTTTTGTTTGAATTCACAAATATAAACCACGAGAATACTGAAAACAAATGAATGCATTCCAATACATGAAATAATTTTTATTTCAAACAATAATCCCGGTGAACGAAAATGTATTATTGGAACGAATTCGAAAGAGACAAGAAACGAATTCCTTTGTAACGTATAGCGAATTCATGTGCATACTTTAACACATTTCAATGAATTCAAATCCACATATTGTACTTGTAAAGTAAATTCTATGCTTTTCGATACATTCGAATCCAAGAAAATGTATTTCAATCATAATAATAAAATATTAAGTAATCTTAATTGTACCTAATGATGATTTTGAATTCAAATGTATTGAAAAGTACAAAATTTAATTTAATTCACTATTTGTGGATTAAAATTCATTGAAGTGGATTCAGCAGGCTCGAGATACGAAAATTCATTGACAATCGAGCGAATTCACGTCGATACTTCGAAATACACTTCGATCCCAATAGTTGAAAATGCAATGAAATGTCAAAACACAAATTAAAATGGATTCAAGTAGATTTAAATGGATAGAGAATGAATCGACATAAATCCGCTTGAAGCAATTTGAATTCGTTATTTGGCCATTCAGTGCATTTTCGATTACTGGAATCCAAAAATAATATTTGTAAATTATTCTATGATGATATATTTGAATCCAAAATTAATGCCTATCAATTATACTGCATATTTTTAATTCGTTTTAATTAAAAAAAAAAGGAAAAAATCATTACGTGCAATTAAAATTTTATAATTTTGGATGCGTATAATTTAAGTTGGATACGTTATTTTTCTGTATACGAATGTATTGAAAAGCATAGGATTCAATTAAAATTATTAATACATTTAAATGTATTGAAATGTATTGAAGTATGAACACGAATTCGCTTCGCAATATCCGAACTCGAATGCACGAATTCACCTATTAATCTAAAATTGAGATTTAATATTATGTCTACCATTTTATGAATTTATGAAATTTTAATTTATTTAATTTGTTTGAATACAAATAATAGTTCGATTAAGTTTCATTCGATAAGGAAAACGAGCTATTTTGAGAGCGACCGAATTCATCCACTTATGGTCAAAAGTAAGACTCGGGAAAACCTACGAAAACTCACGGAAACCGACGAAACCTCACGAAAATAGTCGAAAATTCACGAAACTTCACGAAAACGGACGAAGATCGAGGGATTGACGATCGTTAACAAAAATTGAGAAACAAAAATGTATAAAATGGCAGATTAAAGGTATAAATACAACGAAAGGAAATTGATTACTCATAATTGCCAAAAATTCGCATAACAATTAATCGTTTCTTGTCCGATTTATACATTGAAAATAATCTAGAAATTTCGAATTTCCTAACCTATTTGAAAAGACTTTAATCATTCTTTTTGCCTTATTTCGATATTTACCCGAGACTTTTCTCTTCGCACTAGTCAAGACCGATTTCCTTTTCACTCATTATACAAATTTAAAAAAAGAAAATCTACCTGCACTTTTTCTTTCCTATACTACTTTAAAGGTTAGAAAAATGACGTTATCGAACTGGACCCTTTAAAATCCCATAAGATTCGCAGTCGATAACGTCAATCGGTAACATAACCTAAAAGGGGTAAGCAAAAGTGTAACTAAACTGTTTTTTTTTTCTTTCTTTTTTTCAAGTTCTACCTTATAAATGAATAATGAGACTTACCTTTTCGAATAAGCTTCGATTCCGAGCTGGTCTTCTTGTCGGCAGCCTTCCCGATGAACTGATGGGACGTTGCGTTTCTGATTGCACCGATAACGGCGTAAACGAACGATCCTCGTTTTGGGCTAGGTGTGCAGTCTTTGAGGCTATGTTTTGAGCTTACTGGACTCGAGTCGGCGCTACTGTTACTTCGGCTAAATGCTTCGTTATGATATATTACGTCCTACGAACAGAAATCGTATTTACTAAGGGAGTTCCCTCCCTACGTTGCTAGTCAAAAGAGAGTTATAATTACATATATTGGATTTGATTTACTCGGTACGGTACTAATCTGGCAACGTTCAAATGAATGAATGCTTTAAATACCTATAGTCATTGTGATAAAAATGTGATATGATGAATAAATTGTGATAAAATTAAATAGATGTAAGTATTGACAAAGTTTTCACATGCTTTGTAAACATTTCACATTATAATATAACCTATAATCCACCTCATCCCTCATCCCTGCGACCACTGCTATAGCATGCATATATATATATATACAATCAAAAAATACGACGAATGCCTTTACGAAATAATTAATTTTGTCTCTCATAGTTACTGAATGATAATTATTCTGGACTTTACAAGTGCAGCAAATATTCAACTTATACTCGTATAATTTTTAGTAAAATTTGTTTGTCACGTCTTTCACAGTATGTGTATGATATAATATATAAAAACGCAGTTTCTCATAAGTTAAACATGGAAAAATATAATCGCTGACAACTTTTCTCATAAGTACCCTAGCTTTCTAAAATGTTAATAACTGCATATTTTGTATACCTTTAAGAAGAAGTACACCAAATTTGGTCAAAATCTGTTCGTCAATTGCATTACCGAGAGAACTCCCTTAATTCGTATTAGGCATTTAAGGAGGCTCATTCGCGAATTGAAATATGATAATTTTTACTAATTTTATAATATATTATGCTTAAAGTAGTAGGCTTTGCACGTGTGCAATTTAAGAAGGGGTAATCGAACTAATTTCGTTTAAAAAAATTATTGAAATTAGTGACTTTTAACATGTACCTTGTGGAGAAAACCCACCTCGCGGTCATTATATTGTTAATATCTTTACAGCCTGAAGACAGAAGTTTACAAAACACTAGATGCTTATATTATTAAAATGCTTTTACGAATCGAAATATTATTAAATTTACCTACGTTATCGAATTCGTTTTTAAAATATTTCATTTCAAAGTTAACATATAAATATCGGAAAAGTGAGCTATGGAAAGGGTGCAGGTCGAATTTCCTAAAGATCAAAGTTACTACCAGTTAAAAGTTCTAATTTTTATGTTCCTAATGTTCAGTAGATTAAAGATAATTTTCATAATGACCAAATCTAAATGCTTAAAATACAAAAGGACAAAACCCCTAGTGCCGAGAAGTTATGAATGCGGTCAAAATTCCTAACGTCGAAATTACATACATAAAAAGTAGTACATAACGAATAAATCTGTAACAATAGCGAATAAATCTGTAACATGATTTGAAAGCTTAATAAAAAAAAAAAAAAAAAAAAAAAAAGTAGTACCGCATCTGTGGGACATCTCTCAGGAATGTTGATCTGTAATTTCGGCTTTAGGGGTTTTGGTCTTTCGCATTTTAAGCGTTTTTATGGTCGTTATGAAGACTCTCTCTATGTTTTATGTTATGAAAATTATCTTTAGGACTTATGAATAGCCTTAGTCATTTTTGCATTAGGATAATTGAACCCTCGTAAATCTGAACATTAGGAATTAAAAATTAGGACTTTTAACTGGTAGGAACTTTGATCTTTAGGGACTTTTAACTGGTAGGAACTTTGATCTTTAGGCACAAACTGTTGGCAACGTTGCACGTAAGCAGCTGTATATATAGGCGATATAGGCCGAAGCGCGCGCACGCTCCTGCCGGTAAATTTCACTACATATCACTATGCATATATAGATATATGTACCCCCAGAGCAGGCCTTGTACATAACCTCACATAACCTTAGTTACTGTTAGTTACTGTCGTTACTGTTCTAATTCTAATGCGTGTCAGTGTATGTACAAAAACGAGTGACTCGCGATTTTACGAATAAATTTTTGTTGTTTTGAAAGTACGAATAAATTTTTGTTGTTTTGAAAGTAATTCTTAATTATTAATCGTAGTATGTAAACAGTAGTATTTAAAATCTTCGATTTTGCCTTCACGAATTTTTCTTTCATTACTCCCAACGATTCTCGCACATCATGTCGCTTCATTATACAGAAATATATAATTATTTATTTTTAACAATATATTACAAAATGTAAATAAACACATCAACATATGATGTGATAGGTTTGTAATACCCGGCGTCGCGACCATAGAATTTGCGACGTTGCCACATTTATCTGAGCAGTATCGTAACGTAAAATTG
>JAPYZR010003244.1:0-14654 GCA_030522945.1 Trichopria nigra
ATTTCGTGGATATTTTTGATATATACAATTTTTAACCAATATATTTGCCTAATAATTAATTATTATCTAAGAAAAATGGACATAATTTCTACCAGGGACCTGGTTGATGAATTATTACAAACCTGATTTGAATCTTGTTTACTAAAGTGAGATCTAAAGGAATTTTATTGTCATTTTCTCGTTTCAGGTGATCGTAGCTAATATATAAGTACGGGAAGATTGATACAGAACCCCAATATGGAGCGATACGAGGAAGAGGGCGGAGAGGACAGCGACAACGAGACAGATCCTGAACAGCTTCTGAACGAATGGCTGGGTGAACTGGACAACCTGACAGTGGTGAGTCAATTAGTCTCGATTTTGATGGTTGTGGATCTTAATATGATAGACGTAATATAGATATCATGACATATTTTCAAATAACCGTAGAAATAAATTTTGAATGGAAATGATGATAATTTAATGCGGTAAGAATGTTGACAAGAATCGTGATGTTGATCATTCTCCTGTCATTACTACAACGATGATTGTGGCAACCGTGATGATCGTGACAACGATGACAGTTTTACATTTTCTAACACGAAATAATGAAATCAGTGTTCCATTGATTTCTTCTGATTTCTTGTAACACAAAAGATAACTGAATGAAAATGTACATTTTATGAAATACGCATTTTACAACAAATATGACGTTAAGCAACATTGTTGTATCCAAAACGATCATAGCCAACAGTATGAATCATGACCCGCTTAGGTAATCGTATTTGAGAAAAGTATAACAAGGGTTACGTGTACTTTGTAAACTTCCATCTTTCACAATCATTAACAGTTACCAATACTGCCATTGTTACCTTTACTCTTTCGAGAATCCCTGCGTCTCTGTATCAAACTACAAATAAACGAATAACGCGTCTCTTCCAGTTCGTTGTCGTTTTGTATGTATATAACGAAATGCATTGCGCATGCAACATTTTATCAGTGTTACACCCGAGAAGCTGAAATTGCAAGATACGGTTTGCGATTCCCGCTAGTAAACATTTATCGTTGCAGTTTCCAGATAATCTCGACAAACGACAGGGCCGTACCGACGAAATGGTAGATATACGCACGCAGCTGCTGGCGATGTTGATTGGTTACGTGCTCAACGCGCCAATTGATGTCAATTGACGCGCGTTCCAAATAATTCTAGGGAACAGATGTTAGAGATGTCATGAGGCATTTGATATCTCCTCGAACTGGCTCCTTGGCGACCTAGCCTTCTTAACGTAATCAGAAGTTGGAATGATTTTCATTTATAGTATACAACTGCATATAATACTCAATTGTTGTTGTATTATTACAGTAACAAGCGGTGTTTAAATTCACGTATATAAGTCACGCTTTATTAGGCGTTGAGTGCAACTTAAGCGTAACATAATAAGTGACATTTTAGTGTGAATTTCGATACCTGTATATACTTTGACTTTCGCCGAGATTATCCTCAGTTCATAAGTTCAGACATCAGACATAGACTCTTGCTTTATGTAACAAACATGACATGAAAATCATTAAATCTCAATGTTGGTAATAGATCATTCGGAAAGTAAACATTATACTTAAGATGCATCCCATAAATATCGATGATGAGTTCATGTAAGTCAGTTAAGTTGAAATATTGAATACATTGAGCTACAATTTTCGCCAATGGACTACTATAGTGTAAACTATGTATATTAAATGTCAATTAAGACAGTTACTGTTACTATATAGTATAGAACACAAGCAATTGGAACTAATTGTGTTTCAAACTCATTCAATGTCAAATACATAGGAGAAATGGATGAACTCAATTTTTGAATTAATTTAGAAAACTTCTGAATCAGTTTTTAGGTTTTCGTCAATATAGTTTTAAAATTTAAAAAATGTCATCTTCAGTTAATACGAAAGTACCAGTTGTGTAGGATGAATTATTAATAGAAATTGTGCACTGAATTTTGTTGATCAACTGATATATCTGAAAAATGAAATGGTCATGGCTGTAACAGATTCTCAAGGCTTTATTCGCAAATTGCTTCATTATAATATTATAAGATAATTATTACGCGAAGAGTTAAAACTAATTGACGATTACGATTAACGCCTTCACTAAAAAGCAAATTATCTTCAATTAGTGAGTTATTGAACATGTCGAACAGATAGATTTTGAAGTCACACAAATCACGTATAAATGAATTATATATAAATATGAATCGCATGTGTATATGAATAATATTTATATATCGAGTAAAATTATTTTATTGGAATTTGAAATAACTGCGCACATAGGAGAATATATATGGATAATATAACCTTGGCTTTTATATAAATATCACGGATCGTACAATAAAGAACGCTCGGAACTGCAGTTTGTACGAGTAAATACGATTCACGTAGTTCGCACTCCTGGAAAATCCCGGAAAATATTTTCCAGACAAAAGTAATATGATATTCTACTTTATTGTTACACGTGAAGGATAAAACTTATCCAAAACACAAATGCAGTTCTATAAATGTGTTACATCATGTGGTTCAGGTTCTTTGGCATAATCTGTTTTAATAATAACTATATAACTTAAAAGTTGTAATTTTTTTTATTTATTCAGAAAACGTATATTGCCAGCATTTAGATATCCCAATTTTCAATATAAATGGTATATATACATATATATAAAATACCTCTACATATGTAGTTCAAAAAATTCTTATATAAAAGCGTTAATTTTTCGTCATTATGAGAATCGAAACAAATTCAATACCCAGCAAGCACAATTTGAACAATAGTATTTTTAAATATATCACGTATGTATAACAATACTACGTAACATTAGTTATGTAACGTACGTTTACAGCAATTTTTGTACACTTGATATAATAATGTAATGTAACATAGGGAATAACATTATTCACTATGTTACATTACATTATTATATAATGTTATGTAACCGTTATATGTATATGTCTCTTATAATAATTTCTAAAAGATTTTAATATATTTTGTTTTCTAATGTGTGTTATATATTTAGTTAAACTTTGTTTTATCTACTAATCGGATGACTGACAATTTCATCCTGATGTAGAATTAAAAGCTTACATCTGATGTGACGACTGGCATGAATACTTGTATGTTTTGCATGTCAAGGGAAACAGAAAATAAACGTCCAGAAGTTAGAAAAATGACATGTCTTTTATAAAAAAAACAACGTTTATCGCTCGCGCTCTCCCGGATTGAAACCAGCTTTTACGCTTAATGCTCGTTAAAATAATGGATAATTTGTTTATCGCATCGAGACTGGGTCGATCGAATAAAATGCCTGTGCACTGGGTAGTAATAACATGTCTCGCATTGCCACGCTCTAACGACTGCAAATGTTCAAAATCATAGGGTTTAGAAAAATATGCGCACTCCACCATCAGAAGCAAACTAAGGATGCACCTTTCGTTTTTATTACCAATCAACCGATGATCAGTAACTTTTGTTTGTGCAACTTCGTAGTTGTGTATAATTATTTTTTATTTCAAAATGATTTATCGTTCGTTTTAAAACGATTCTTTATTAAAGGAGGTTTCGAGAGATTGCTATAAGATCTTTAATTAACATATGTACACTTATAAACTCATTTAAATACAGATATACTTTTTAGCACTAAATTATTTTAGTGCACAAATGTCTGTGGATTCTTAAAATATTAAAAAAGCAATATTAATAATAATAATTAATAATAATTAACAATAATAATTGTTATAAAATTTTAAAATACCTCTCTGTTTTTCTACAAAATTTGTATTAATTTTTTTGGCATTAAAACTGAAATTACCATTTTTAATGAACCAGAGTAAAGGAAATGTAACGTAATTTGCTAAGTATTTGCTCAGTATTTATATTTTACTAAGTATTTTTGCTAAGTATTTATATTTTACCCATAGTACATATTGATCATTTGTGAATCGACATAAGTTGGGAGTACAGATACCATGAAATTACATTCAGTAAACGAAAAATATACGAAGCAGAATAATTAAGCACAAAAAGGGATATATGAGTATGCAAAAAGTCGTTTCTTGTCTGATGTATATGATAACCTTCTTCAGTAAAGTAAACCGACAGATGCAATTAGTGGTATAATATTTGCAGCATATTTAATTCTAGCGTTTCTTTTCCTTCTTTATTTCATCACTTTTATTGTGCTAAATTAAGGCTGGCAAAAGGAAAACAAACTTTCATTCAGTCATGCAGGATTTATTCTGCCACGTGATTATTTATCGCAATCCCAAAAAAAGACATGGATATATCTGGACTTTTACCAGAGTATAAATATACAAGGTCATTTCTTTTGAAGATACTTTAATTAGAAAATGATTCACACTGAAGAATCACATTTCATTAAAAGAAATAATATTACTTATACCATATATGATAATAGTAAGGCTACATTGATAAACGCTTATGATCATATCAAACTTCATATCATAGACGAAAAACATATGTACACACTGGCCAGTCTCGTACGTGTACTTGCATCGTATGGCCAGATGTGAATGTAAATTGGATGTCCACATTTTGTCCATATTCTCTGTTTCTCTCTCTCTCTCTCTCTCTCTCTTGTTACATCCTGATCCAAACATTGTAACGACATGATGTTTTAAAAATGAGTCCACGGCTCTTAGTGGCCAGGACTTTAATAAAACGTTTTTTCCATCTATCTATCTATGTCTGTCTCTCCCTGTCTATCGCTCTGTTACATGCTCAGTTGAGACTTCAGGAAGTGGCTTTGTCATCAGTTTTAGTTCGGAGGTCAGTGTTACAACTTACTAATTATAAAATTCTAAAATATACATTAGCCTCAGCTTTTGAGCTTTTACCTTTAGGTAACGCGACTAAGTCGTAACCAAAAGTTAGACATACAGCAGAAGTCAATCAATAAATCAATCTTTCTTTCTTGCATATATGTATTAATTCGCTCGATCTTTCTTTTGTAAGCAAATGTCACTATATGTATATATATACATGAGCAATGGAGCCGGAAGGGCATTACGCGATATACATTCAACAAGTATCGCTTCGGCGAAAGACTGGCTGCATCGTCAATCGGGAATGTCCCGAGTGGCGGAGGAGCTTTTGCACTTGCACTTGGGCCACATGGAGCGAGAGCGGCGCTGTGGAGGTCGGTCAAGGCGCCGTGCCATTGCCGATCAATAGCCCGGCAACGCGGAACGGAACGGATGTATACATATATATATAGATATGTATATATAAACGTGTATAGCATTCTGGCCGGCGACCTCGCGAGTCACGAGCTGATTCGATTTCCTCCTCGTGGGACCCTTCTCACTTTGCTCATTTGCAAATTTAATATCGGTCGAACTGCATGAAAGATAAAGAGAGATAGATAGATGATAGATATGGTGGGAGAGACAGAGAGAGAGAGAGAGAGAGCGAATGGGAAATTGATGAAACGCGAGTTGCGGCTTCGCTCATTTTCCAATATCGCGCGATGCATAAACGAGAATCATTATACCAAATGCATCCACGAATCCCGAGTTTCAAACAATGCTACGCTACTTTTGGAGTTATTCCTATTTCTGATGTCGGTGGTATTTTGAAGAAGAAGATGGTGTTTTCCCACAATTTTCCTGCAATCAATGTCCATTATATCTTCATTACATTTTGTTGGAAAAGCCGCCGGCTCTAGCGTTCAAATGCTGTCTCAAAATGTCTTGACGAGGGTTTTTCAAGTTTTGTGTGTTTGTGTGCTGATGCGCGTACAATACAATATACTAAAACGTTTTCTATTCTTGATTGGACATTCTTATTGCGTTTCAAATTATTATATGTCAACTTTTTAAAGTATTCTTCAATTTTAAATTCCTTTTCGTCCGAATTCTTGGTGTTGAAAATTTGACCATTTTTCAAAATACTAAAATATTACTTTTCGAAAAATGCTGCGCTTCGTTTGAATAACATATCGCTTCTACGTCTACCGCGACAAAAAATAATGTTCCCATGGATAAAAAATATAAAATAGTATTAATATTTGTTCTGAATTATTAAAAGTATTTTGCGAACCTATTGCAAAATGACCCAACAGTTACGAATATATATTCAATGTATACGCACTTTCGATAATTGATGATTCTATATTCGCAACTTTCAGATGTGTCGTATGTAAACGTTCGTAAAGACCGCGGACAGATTTGGTGACCCTAAAACCACAAGTACTGGATTGTTCGAATGGTACATACAGATTGAATCTTCCAAGTAGCAAAAGTCACACGGCCAGTGGTCGACAACTAATATTCGTAAACCTCGATATAAATGTATATATAGTAATCATCCTATAAACATCCAACGAATTAACACTGTCTGTTTATAGCACGCGGAATATATTCCGTATATATAACTTTGAACTTGCTCACGACATAAAGTTAGCATTTTTATTTACGAGCAATGAAAATGTATTTTACGCAGTGCCATTGTTATTTTTATAATAACATTTTTATAAACATAATTTTATACAAACATTTTATTGTATTTTTTTTTTTTTGGTTTAATACTGGACATTCTGAAGATTCGATAAACTTAAATCTAATTTTAATTTTATGTACCTCTATCAAAAATTTTATTAATAAATATATATGAATGCTATTTGGATGTTTGTCGAAGAAACGTTGATTTGCATAACGAGTTGTCGGAATTTTCGGCAACCCCTTGTCCGCTACGCAAAACTCGACATGAAATCACCAGACACGCATTCGCATTTCATATTGCACATTCTCAGCTTTAGAATGCAAACGCGAGAATTTACTGGAAACGAGCGAATAGCTTAATTTTCATCCCTCGTCATAACAGCAGCGAGGAGACGCCCGGTATTTTTTTTTCACGCTTTTCATCTCTTCGTCGTCTTTCCTTTTTTATGATCTCCTCAGTTCGTATCGATTCGCGTTGCTGTCTATTCACATTCACCGCAGCAATCTTTCCGCACCCGACTTTTATGCCGATTGGACCAAGTCTTTTCTTACGGTATTGCAGTTTTCATATTTTCGTGAAATACTATACGTTTGTGTATTTCGCACCACTGAAGCTGACTTATTAAAGTCGAACAGTCGCTTACATTTGTTGTAATTCTTTTCTTTTTCCCATTTTTTTTAAACAAAAAAAAATGTATATATATATATATATATATATTTGTGTGTGTATGTGTGTATAATATCATTATTTATTTATATTATTAGACATTAAACGTATGATCGATAAGAACAATATACAAAATTGATAAAAACATCACTTTCGAACAATCAAATTCGTTATTTCGGCAAGATTTCGATTTCGGTCGAAGTGACAACAAATTAAAAAAGAATATTTTATTACAAAAAATTGATAATATTATTATGATATAAAAATTGAGTAAATTCAATGATAAATTGTACACAATTAATTAGTTCTTGTTTATTGTTATACTTTTAATGGTTCATGTTTAATATATTATACTAAATCAAAAATGCGACAGCGACGACATCTCCACGTTGCTCATCAATACTACGGTAGATAACTTACCCCTTGATTTCTGCATTACCGACGGATCGCAACTAGCTTTCAGTTTTACCTCGCCTCTATGCCGTTATATGATACATGATACAAGTAATTCAAAAAATGCCTGCCTTGGCGTTGCTTGTACGTTTCGTTCCTACAATGACACATCTATTAACTAACACTATTTAAATATTTGGAGTAAAAATAGAGTAACTCTTTGACAATGAGTGAACATGTCACATATTACGAGTGAATGTTGATTTTTACTTGAGTTACAGTGAACTTTTTCAAATACGAGCAATACGTTGACATATACGATTTTTAGGTTCTTTGGTGACTTTTCTCGAAACATTTCGTTTAAATCTTTTAAAAGACAAAACTGTAATTTTAAATAAAATATACAATTCACAGAAAACAGATACAAATGAAAATTGAAACACTTGGAAAAATTAAAAACCAATAATAAATTACAAAAATTTTGTAAACTTATTATGTCTTGAAAATCTTTGAAAACGGCAAAAGTTAAAAAAATATAGAAAAATTTGCAAGAAAAGATAGAAATATACCGTAAAAGTCGATATAATACTGTACATAAGTTGTCATAACACGTAAAAATGTGAACAAAATTATCGAATACAGAGTAATTGGAGAAAAAATCAAAACCTTTTCAAGAATGTCTATTATTATTGTGGACATTTGAACAAATACTGGAAAAATATTGCATAAATGAGCTGATTATATGGATAATATTGTATGAATTTTAATAGCCTCTGTATTTTAACGAAAACAAATTAAATTTACTAATAATAACGAAAATACACGGATATAATCCAAAGCAAAGTGACAAATATATAAACACAAAGTGATCAAATCCGTAGTAGTACAGGTGAATAAAAAACATGTGAATATTTTTTTAATTCGATTACAATATCATGTGTTACATATGAAAAACTCGCTGCCTGGTTAACGGAATATAAAATAATTAACTGAACAATTTTTAACAAATAAAAAAAAAAAAAATAATCAACGCATCGAGCGTAAGAATTTAACATCGTCATATAAATGTTAGTATTAAATATTTTATCATTGCAAGTCCAAGGAACCATTGCATTTAATGATTGGAAATATTTATATGCATGACTAAATAATGTCGGCAGGTTTGTTTTCGCATAATTGTTTATACGATTATTTATGGATATGTGCGTACATAAATACGAAAGCATGTACCATTCCCACCGGAAAATGAATAAATGGTTAATAGCTTCCTACGGTGATTTGTATGCGGGTTACATTATATCCGTATCCGCAAGAAGCTTCGGAGCATTCTAATAAGTAAGGCCAGTGGGACAGACACCACATCCGGCGTGTCTGCTCTTTTTATTCGGTTAACTCTGGACCCTCAGTGTCGAAAAGTGATTCCCAAAATTCTAGCGGATTTAAACAGTTATAAAGGCTCCTCTGTTCTCACCAAGATCGAAACGAACGTTTCTTACAATTGGATGTTCAATTTGGCAATGAATGGAGCCATTTTTGTCGATCCGTTTTGTTTATTTATATGGCTTGAAATTCGTCACCTGTCGGTTCTCGATTCAAACACTTGTTTCTCTACATCCAGCATAAATGTATAATTTAAAAATAACTACAGCTGGTTAACAATATTGCACGGGATGACTCTTTGCGCTATTTCAAGCAAAAAACAAAAAGTCGAAATAAAAAATAAAAAACAAGTTTAATTATTTAGCGAATACCATTGATTTAGACATTGTTCCCTTTTCCAAGTGTATTTTCATCGTTCGCAAGGAACTACCTAAGAATAATTATTAACCAGTTGTGGACACCTTCTATATATATATATATATATATATATATATATATATAATATTGTCTTCAAGGTACAGTGTGGTGAAAATTTTTCTTGCAGCAGTTATTTTTATTTTATAATAGTTGGAGAAATTAATAAGAGAAAACAGATTGAAATGTTCGTGGTAAATAATAATTCATGAACAAAAAATATTTCATTATATGAAATTATGAATAAAATACAATTTAATTTCATTCGTGCATATATTTTATTTACAATTTTATTCTCTTGTACGGTACTATTATGAGCTTGATATCGATTATTTGCTTTTATTTGTTCTAGGTAAGTACTGGATGCCTATAAGATACGACCTCGTCGCATTAATAGTAAGTTTTAAAACATTTCATCCTAAAATATGTATAATAGACTCCAGTTAAATCATACATGTCAACCCAACCAAGTTGAAGTGGACATTTGTGAACAATTTATATTATTTTTTCGATAAATGTTTCACTTTGTTTCACATGTGTATGTTCACAATTATTTTCTAGGTGTTCGTCAAGTTTTAAATAATCGCACTTAAATTTGTTGTGGGAACATGTTAAGTGTGAGCTTATTTTCTAAATTTCTTGCTTTGAAAATTGAGCCATTCTTTTGAAATAGTGAATTTTTCACTTGGGGTGAAACTCGGCTCAAGAAGGAGTACAAATTAATTCGAATCCAATTATTTTGATAAAGTGATAAGTACCTAACCCTAGATAAGTCTAATATATATAGATTATATGTAGGTTAAACTCCTCCTTTATCAAATGTCTTATAGCTAATAAATTTATTTTAAAACAGTATTGAATATGAAATTAATTCTTCTAAAGCTTTAAAAAAGATGTGCTATAAACTATGCCTTAATCATATCTCACAAATAGAAGCTGAGAGTTTCCTGCTGTTAATATAATAGTATCGTATAACATATATCTAAGTTGCTAGTTGCATGACAGAATATCTGATGTAAAAAATAAGTGGAATGAATCCCTGCAAGCAAGAACTGTCTACAGCGTTTGCGTGTATATACCAACGGTGCCATCTTGTCGTATGATTGATTAGTTGATGTGCAACCTAGGGTAAAGATTCGAATCCATCATTCCTGCGTATAATACTCATCTTTTTTCTGCCACAATTTTCCAACGCACTTGTTCGTATCAGATGGGGCAAGAGGCGTAACAAACATCCACATATTTGATGCACATATTTCTTTAAATGCGCATTTATATATAGTATAAATTAAGTGTTTGAAGATCATGCGAGCAATGCGTGTTGCACCAACAGTTCGAATTGTGATGTATTTCGCCGTGTCGATGAAACGTTTCACTGTTCAGCTAGTGTTTCACAGTGTGTTCTTAGTTCCACTGTAAATTATTACTGAGGGCATGGTAATCCCTTGGTATCAAATTACAATGCTTGCACGCGCGATTTATGCGAACGAGAAGAAAATGATACGCCGTAACGCGAGGTGCTAAGAATCATCCAGAACCCGAGGAAGGTGCGCAATGAAAGTTGTAATTTGAACGGCCATTTATTGTCGTGTAACTTTACTGTCTTCTATGCTTTGCCAAGTGGATAACAACAATAAATTGAATCGTTTCATAATCAGATACGTGCACATTGAATTTACTTTCTTATATGTTATAAAATAAGATTTCACGCACTTATTAGTATGGAGAATAAGCCCCCGTACCTGTTGTAAATTCATTCTTAAAAAAAGTAAGTCATCACTAATGCAACGGAGAGATTTCAAAGTATAAAAATGTGATTTTCGCTTGAAACTTGATCTTATTCCACTTTTTAAGGAAGGGAAAGATGTAAAATTTCAATATCATTAGATTGAATTCCCTTCCCACTTGTATCCATTTTATAGGAAAGTTATAATCAAGTGTACAATGCAAAAAAAAAGAAGAAGAAAAACATTAAGCTGATATCCCGAACATTCCCAAATAACTGTAAACAATAATGATGGGAAGCCGAAGGGTTTGAGTATTATTCCTTTGAAAACTCGAAATTCAAGAAGCCGTTTCTCGCCATGCCTAAGGACAGCTGCAATTTTGGGTGATTGGCGAAAGAGAAGGAAGGACTGCTGTCGTCCTTTGTAATGCGATGCACACTTCCGTGTATTTTGTAATGCCGAGCTATTTTTTTTAACAAGCTTTCGACCAGTGGAACCGTTATTATCGATTACGCTCGATTTCGTGCTTCTTTTATACACTGTTACTTTAATTAAAAGGATGCTCGAAAACGTATTTCCAAAGTAATAAGAGATGGCTTTTGGATTCGGGCGCACCTGCACATAAAATTGAAAGGGATTAATGCAGATTAAATCGACACGGAACGTGGCCATTTATGGCAGCATATAATTATTTCGATTACATTACATTCGCATAATCAGTTAAATTTATTATAAATTATGTCATATTTAAAATTATGTACGACATACGCACATATACGTATTACATAAAAGAAATATGCACTTGTTAATAGGCGTTGAAAAATTTTCAGTGCCAGTTAGTATGTGTTAGACACGAACTTAACCGATATTTGAACAGTTAATAAAAATGTTCACTCTTAAAAGTAATCATACTCTTTCTTACTAAAATAAAGTATTCTATTGCAGTCATTAAAATAGATTATTAATAAAATAAAATAAAATAATATTTGCTTCTTTATAAATGTTATACGTTGCTCGCTGATTTTGTCACATTGAATAAGTTTTTGTACCTATAAAAGAATGAATATTTGCACTATTGTGTTAGTATGTATCATGAGTATGCAATTAATTATGATTAGTAATACGATTCCTCGATTATTTGTTCCTAAACATTCGGAGCTTTCATGAATATCTTTATCTTATTCAATGATCCATGGATTGAAATATTGAATCTTATTGAAAAATTTGTTTTGTAATTGTTTACAAATCATTGCAATTTTTGTAATTTAAAAAATGGTTATCGTTACTTAAATAGATGTTTATACGCTCAAGTAATAAAAGTTGCTGTAAAATACACAATGTCATATTGTAATGAAAGTTTTAAAACATAAGACTTTCAATTATGATAATGAAATTCTGATTTACGTTTATTAATCAGATTAATGGATGAAAGAGCATTTCCACAAACAAAAGGGTGGAAAATGATAGTTAAGCGTAACCAAGGTACAATCTTTTAGGTTTGATTCAATGGGAGCCATTTTTGGTCGTATTTCGTAATTCCTTTTTTAAATTTTGAATATCTCTCGACACCAGCAGCTCTTGAGATAATAACTATACATTAATTCAAGTTCATGGCCATATACACTATTTACAATAAAGTCTACTCGACCACGTGCACGATATTGAACAAGCAAGAATAATAAACTTCACTGGGAGGTAAAGCAAAGTATTTTTGGTCTGACATCTGTTGCGTCCGGCAAATAAGACCAGTAACTCTCAGTGCAAATAAAAATATCGCTAATACGACGTGCACACACTACCACCACAGATATTATAAAAGCATAAAACTCCCTCCCAGCACCTTGACGCGCAGTTATTGGGGTAATTCCCCCTAACGCGAGTTTACGCAAATACATGATGATTATCCACACGCTTGCTCAACTTCGTCAGTATAGGAAGTTTTTTTATCTAGCAGGTTGTAGTTATATCTCTGGCATCTTTTTGGCTGATTTCTTTTCTTTTTCGACGTATCTCCAAAATCTGGGATTTTTGTGATCATTTTGGTGCTTCACACTAATACTAGTGATAAAGTGTTTAGGAACCATATCTTTTGTCGTTTAAACATTAATGGAGCAGTCGTTAGTTTTTGTTTTTGTTTTACTAAACGTTCAAATTATTACAGTTAAAATTACTGTTGACTGATATTCTCAGTTCTGTACGCTATATTGTACATCTTTCTATTATAATTATAATTCTATTGGCGATTTTTACTTTTTGTAAAATTCTTTCGAGTTTGATATTATCATTGATTATTTTCATTTATTTTTTCTAACAATTACTTACCTTTACTCACTTTATAAGAAATTTTTTCTTCGCACATCAATTATTATTATCTGTTAGTACACCTTCTAAATTCTACATCCATTTCATATATTTCACAGTCAACATCAAACTCCATGAACGTTCGTCAATGTTTGTCAGATTAAATAAATTTTTGTTCTGGTTGTTTTTCTATTGCATTCTACTTTCTATTTTTTTAATTTTTTAGGACTTTCTTTATTTTATTTTATTGTTATTAATTTTGTTCTTTTTGAGAAGTTTTGTCTATGAAATTTTATTAATTTATGTGGAGTCATGTTTGTTTTGTGATTGTTCGTAAACCTTCGACAAACATCGTTGATTGTACCAATTATTGTAAATCCTTATTCAATTTTTAGTTCATAAAACTCTTACTGAGCACTTAATATTACGGGACATTTATTTACAAAAAAAGAAAACCTAAAACTCGCACAAAAAAATCACAAAAATAGTAAAAGTATATTTAAGTATTTTTCGGTTCTTAAGATGGTCCGGGCGATTCGGCCCTGAAATTTACAGGGCTCTTAAGGGGCCCCATTTATATATTCATTTTTAGGTCATTTGTTTTCTCTATTAATATACGTGTATAAGCTATTTTCATTGACTTGTAGAATTTTTTGTTATTGATACTCGAAAACTTTATAGATTATTCACTTCGAACTGGTGATGACCCGGAATTTGAAACTTACCAATTTTATTTTACTTTTATCATCAAATATGTTTTGCAATAATTCTGGAAACATGTATTTTTTAATTCGGAATTGATTCCTTATTTAAATTTAATTTTGATTTTGACAAAAATTTTGACAAAAGCCTGTTTTATTTTTCATTATTTCCAGATTGTACTGGAATCGTGTTCAAACAACTGTAACATGTTTCGTAAAAACGTATACTTGGAAATTGAAGTGAATGGCCGACATGAATATATGATGATTGAAAATATAATAATTATTACAATTTCCAAAGCCATGATTCAACTTAGAGACCCTCTTTACCCTCTCAATTATGGCCGTGCTCGTTACCTCATCATTTCAGTGTGCCCAAAGTTAGTCCGCAGAGTGAACAGGAAAAAAAAACATAATGCCTTCTCTCGTAACATCTGCCACGACTATCAGCGATTCGGATTTTCGGCTGCGCGAGCATCCTCCTAAAAATATCGCAGACCCCCGATCCGTCCTCGAACTGACAAATTCCAGTGCTCCAGATCAGAAAGTTCCGCGATACATTACTTGCGGGGGGGGGGGGGGGGGGGG
>JAPYZR010003245.1:0-31492 GCA_030522945.1 Trichopria nigra
TACATTTCGTGGATATTTTTGATATATACAATTTTTAACCAATATATTTGCCTAATAATTAATTATTATCTAAGAAAAATGGACAAAATTTCTACCAGGGGAATGTTGATTACAATGGCATTAATGATGAAAAGAATACTTATGATTACGATGATCATGGAGCTAACGATGATATAAGTCATTGATTAACAATTTTATTAATATATCTGCTCTTTTCTCCCAGATACTTCTTAAATACGCATACACACACATATTACTTCGCTGCAGGTACATTGAATTTTGAATCATATACGAACTTTTGAGGATTACGAATAAAATAATCATGATGGCATTTACATAATGGCCTGTTGAGCTGTTTGCTGTAGAAGTTTGTCTAATTCATAACTTTCTATGAACAAACGGGAAAGTATACATGCCTCAAACCGCATGTGATACCTTCGTACCCTTCCTTCGTCGGATTAAACAACCGCAACGAAAATACATTAGTGTTTTCGTACAGCGAGCTGTAACCGATTCGCATAGTGCTTACATTGCTTGGTAAACAGCGAAGAAGCTGCACGTAAGGGTTGATGTAACCGCAGGATTACTTACAGCCTGTGATTTCAGAGGATGGAATTGCCGCAGACGCACTTTCAGCCACCTGCTAATGGCTGGGATTTATTTAATAATAACTCTATGAGGTTGTACCCTTGTCTTTGCTATGGCTTTTAGCTGGGTTTATGAAATATAGTTTTTTTTTTTTAGACGAAACCTGAGGTATATTGTGTATAGTTCTCATCATCAATTGCATCCCTTTGTTGGTGTCATCAGCATCAGCAGAGTCATTGTTCCGGTACAAAATACAAAATCTGGAAACTCCTCAAATCAGGTCACTTAAATACGTAATTCATAGGTTCTGTTTCGATAAAAGATTGTTGATGGTAAATAGTAATGTTACCTGCTGGAATTGTAATTGGAATACACGGGTCACCAGATGTCATGATTCACGTACAACATAAGTAGTGGTACCATTCTACCATCATCGTTTTGCCTGTATGTACGAAGGCAGTGTAGCTGTAAAAGGATCAATATAGTTCGAATACTGAGCACCGCCAATATCCGGATTTTATAAGAAAACGATGAAGTAATAAGAAAATTTCACCCTTATAATTAATGCAGCATCGTAATAAGACTGAAGAAATATAAAAGAGGAAAATAAAACGAGTAAAAAAGAATCGATAACGAGATTGCAAAAGGATAATAGGAATGGGTATAGGGAGAATAAAGATTTCATATTAAGTTCTGGACGATTTACATTTAATTTTTCTCATCGAACGAAAAGATCTTCTTATTTGAAATTTCCTTTATCAAATAAAGATATTGAAAATCTATATAATTCTTTCATTATTTTCAAACGCTATAATATGCATCTTAATAAGTGATTATGATCGCTTCACCACTTTAGTTTTATTTTTAGCATTGCAAACGATTTCTTTCCCTAATGTAACTATAATTGTCCTAATGTTTTTTCGAAATTCTTGAATGTAAGGAAGATTGACAGAAGTTATATATACGTAGAAAAACAGTGTTCGATCGTAAAACTAAAAGATGGAAGTTCAACATAGCATCAGTTGTAGCAAAGTAAAGAGAAGCGACAGGAGACTCGATCGAGAAGGAAAAATTGGTTTCATGCTAATTTTCTACCAGGGTCAATAAAATCTTTGATTACCATTTAAATTACTTTCTTTTTGTATGACACGAGTATACGCTACAATTTTTAAAAAATATGGATCGTGTCTCGACGGAAATCGCCTTTATATGAAAAGCTAGAGAAAAGTATCGACTGAAGCAACAGCATGTAGTAGAACGATAAAGGGTAAGTGACAAGGAAAAACGATCGATGAAACGAAAAAACTTGCATGTTTTATTCATCCTTGATACGTGACTCATGCGTGATCTTGTTTCTATTTTTTCATATGCGCTCACGAGGCGTGGAGCGTCAATTAACTCGACTCCGTTCGGATCAATTGTTCTCAACGACGACATGCTTTCAAACGCAGTCATACTATCTCATGAATTTCACACTATTTCAAAGCGAGTCGCAAGCTAGTCGTTGCTTTATGCAATCTTTACGAATCAGAGATCTTTTACTTAATTGAAAAGTTGAATTAAAAATATTTTGCAGCAATAAATTCTACTATGTCATAGTACCAGTAAAGTGTATATTGTATAGTATATATATAATATGATGAGCTAGTTTCTCATAGATTGCCATGACACACTTTACATTCAGACAATTTAGGAATCATTGCACTCTATGCCATGCGTAGTGCTCATAAAGCAATGTAACGGGTGTCGGAGAAATAATCACAACTGTGTTCATATACACCCTGTGATGAATATCTAAACATTATTACCTCCATAAAATATACATTAAATAATTAAAATACCATTTGAATTACCTGCAGGATAAAGGTATTGAATTACCGAAAATGTACCAATAACGCCATGCACCTGGAGCTGGACAACTTAATCAATTTTGATATTTGTTTAGAGACGTAGGGAACTTTGATTAGGTTGTCTGGCTATATGCATGTCCATTCATTGGTCCGTTTACTTTACTTTAATATTTTATGGAAATGAATTCTATGAGCTCGCAGATTGAATCGTTTACTTGGGTTCCCTTCATAACGTTAATGGATTAATATTTTGCAATTTATCTGAAGAAAAATTTCTCACCCATGTCGCTGGTGATCTCGGTTGAAGATGTAACATGAATACGGTAACCTTGAGAATTATGCAACAATAGCAACTTAAGTGATAAGCAAGGAGGTAATCGCATTTAATCCCTTCTCATATCACCTACAGAGTACTGATAGTAAGGTAAGGTTTAATTATTCGAAACATTATGCATCAAATTTATACTCCAGAAGATTGTAATCGTGTATAATGTAACGTGGCATGCAAATGATATATATTTCTAATTCCATGCGATAAATACGATTTATCTCACTGAGACTACTTGAAAACACTCTCTAAAAAGTGATCTTTAGTGTTAAATCAGTTGAACGTAGAAAAGTAGATACGTTTTAAGTACACCCACTTTAAGCAGTACCTTTTCCAAGTGCCTTAAATGGAAAGTTTCCAAGCATCCAATTTAGATGGAACAGTTTTAAAGTGCTGCACACAAATGAATCGGTTCCCAAGGACTCGTTCCAATTTCATACTTTCATTTTAATTTTAAACTTATATCCCCACTCAATTGGATTAAATTTTTTCAACTGCATGCAATCATGCTCGAACATGACCGAATTTAACGTATAAAACTTTATTGTATTTCATATAAGAGTAACCGAGAAAAGTGTGGAATATATATATCGTAGCAAATGATTAATTGGTTAATCGAAACTAAAGAGATAAATGTAAGAAAAGCGTGACTGGAGCACATTAACGTTCAGTCAGTTCCGCGATAAACAGTTTATTGTTCTAGTTGATTATCGTTTGATCTTCCTTCGGTGTCTTGTCAGCGACATACAGTAATTCTATCGTCCTTTCGCTCCCTCGTCTTATGCAATCCTCCCTTTCATCTCTCTCTCTCTCTCTCTCTCTCTCTCTCTCTCTCTATCTATCTCACTCTACGCGTCGTAGTTTCGACGTCGTCTTACTAACCCGTCCCTGTTCCCTCCTATATTCAATCTCTCTCATTCTCTTTGTCAGGCCGTCAACAGCGAGTTACATCCCGTCTTCAAAGTTTAATGCTCACAATGTTACATATCAGTGATACGGACCTGCTATGCTTCTCGAACAGTTTTCAAGTAATTACAACACTTAACGAATTTGCCTGTGAAAATGTCGTAATTGTAAAATAATCTCCTGTTGATTACTCAATTCTCAACCTAGTCACTATATTCTGCCAAGTTTCACCTGGGAAAGATGAAAAAATCAGTTCATTTGCGTTTTTTTTTTTTTTTTTTTTTTTTTTTTTTTTTTTTTTTTTTTTTTTTTTTTTTTTTTTTAGCTCGTCAAATAATGGGGATATTGACTTTCAGAATTCGTTTATCTTCGTCAAACAGATAGTTCAAGATCAATATTTTAACAGAAATTTTCGTTGCTTTTCAAAGCCTCGTCGAATCTGAATAATCCATGTAATTCTAAGCGTATATACTTCTTGAATATTTTCATAATGTATGGACAAAGGTAAAGAGATAACAAAAAAAATATATTTAATTTTGAAAGAGCGCATGATTGACGTAATGTAAAAATATTTAATGCACCGCAGAGATAGCTTTCGAGAGTGACCATCGTAATGGACGTATTGGAAATTCAATCAGTCGTTAACTATTCAAAACTATTTAAACTTCACGCGGTACATTTAACTATCCTAAACTGTGACAAATCTACCGCAGCAGCGGACGAAACGCCGTGTATAGACTCCCAATTTAGAGTTTCAGTAATCGAGAAGCTTCTCAAAGAGTCGTCGTGGTTTCAACTTGCGAATCTGCTTCTTGATCCAAGTTGCTGAATATATAGTCAGTTCTCGCTTTATAACGTTTTATTCGGATCAATTTTTAACTTCTTGACATTCATTTTATCGTAAACGAGTATATGCACATTGGCAAAAAAGAATATATTCTCATCACTTATTTTACGCACGTCGATCGCCGTATCCAGCAAGTGAAGTGATATCAAAGAGACTTAAGATTTGCAATGCAAGTGTATCATATCATGTGCAAGGCTACTGGCAGCTCAAATATCGCAACGTGACGACTTTAATGTAAAAATATATACAAGTTTATTGTAGCATGTCTTAGATCTCGGAATATTTACATATTCAGCGATGCTGAATAAGTAAAAAAAATGTGCAAACTCTTTTAAACATATTGCAGTAATTTGCATCTTAATTTGCATGTGGTGTAAGCGAAAATTTTGGCTAACTTTGCAAACCTCGGTGAAAAATGATGTCCCAAACTGACGTAATCATTTTGAAAGCGTAACTTATTAATCATTTAATGCTTTGGTAATCGATTAATACGATTTTAGATGCTAGCTGAAACGATTCACGTCACATTCACAACACCCCACCTCCAACTGCTTCATTTAAGGAGAAACGAGATTTCCACACTGCGATCCATCTCTACACCGGAGTCAAGGACGTATATGTGAATTACTTACGCGTATGCCTATACGCTGCTCTAGAAGTTAGACGGCTCCATTGTCCCGTTAGCATTGTGCTACCGACGTAAGAGCTATACGATCCACGAGGCCGGCAAGTCTGTGCCACGCAGCCTCCTGGCGGTTTTGAAGGGTCCATATCGTGCATTTCGGTTATAATTCACGCCAACGTTCGTGATGCTTAAGCACGCACACTCCCTCTGGTAAATACGCCATCAATTTCTTAAACGTTTAATAATGACTTTAATAATTATGCTGCGCTTTGAAACAATATGCTCAAAAAACCAAAATATTGATTTTCCCATAATTTCTGAACTCTGTAATTGTTGTCCCGATAAGACAACCGAACAGCATATCAGTTTTTACATGAAAAGAAAAGCTGAAACGAAGTTGGTACAGATAGGCCTTCTTCGTCGTGGGAAGTCGCAGATAAGTGTGTCGCAGACTAGACATAAAGTTGTCTCTCGTCGGTCGTTAAGCCTGTATATCAGATCCGGAGGCGGTGTGATTTACACCGGGACCAATAAACACGCTTGCGACATCTCCACGGGGACTAAGGAAAAACCGGAAGTCACTTGTTTCTGCGAATGCCGGAACAAGCGGTATAGATTTCTCCCTCGGAGCACCTCCGCGTCCTGACGTGTCCTGTCCTTAGGTTAGATCCCGCCGAATGGTGGGTGTACGATCGGCTGTCGTAAAGTATGGAATCCTATAAAAATCGCGATCGCGTCGTCGAGTCAGCGGAAAGTAGCGTTCGCCTCCCAGCACTTCCTTCGCGATCTTCTTTTTCTAGACACTTCTTCCGACCACCTTACACCCGAGGAGCTATCCCAGAAAGAATTTCTCACGGCGCGATACATTCCCGAGGGAGAACTGGAAATGGGCGGGAGGCAAGAAGCTATACGAGGCTTTCGAGAGAGAAATGTGGGACACTAGTTATCGCCGAATCCGCTTGACACAGGCTGGCTCCCTATTCTGTTATAGAATTATATGCAGAGACAACCGGCACCGGTATAATCGGCTTAATACTAACCTTCATCCCTAACGTATAAGACTTTGATCTTCAAACAGATTGAGAGAAAAATCTAAACCTAGACGAAGGTCCGAAATTGTTTTGTGATTCCTCTATGAAAACGCATAAAAAGGCGGCTTACATCACCGACTGATCGTGGTTAAAGTGTCAATCACGTGTCTATCCAATATACTGGATTTCACTGAAAAGTTAAGGATGCAAGTTTTATAATCAACCGTTGTAAGTTTTATCAGATCTGGGCAATCAATTATCAATCTTCGTCGACTCTTTTCTTAATAAATAAAAACCACGACAAATCATGAATTCCGACAGGTCAGAATTGTCAGGAAGCATCTCAATCAACTATTGGCAGAATATCTAATTTGATGATATCTGAAATTGCGTGTAAACCTTATCCCCCGACAAAACATAATTTCTTATCAAGAACAATTAACATAGTTTCGCGGTTTGACTATCGCATAAAATTTCAGGCCACTTGATTACAATTCATGCTTCGTACGCACAATTCGATTATAACTGAAATTGAAATTCAGGACACGCGAGTGGGAATACATCTCGTTAGATCCATGTATCGATAACGTAATAGACCGATTCTCACGCATATTCTCAAGTCTATGGCTCGTCTAGTCGCCGCCGTTTGTGTACAGTGCAACACCTATACTGCATAATATTACGCGTCGAAGGTCGTATCCAGTGTTGGTCAACTCCTGCTTGCCAATACCAACATCGACACCGTTACTTCGCCGGGCGCAGGATTCAATTATGCACGATGCAAATCCGGCCGCAACTCGTTGTAATCTCGACGACGACGGCGCACATGACGAGCATATAGGTTTATCGCCGAGCATTCGTGTAAGAATTTCAATTTCTGGATATATACCGTGTATAGTTTACGCGATGTGCCTGCCACTCAATGATCATCATCACGAGCTAGGTTCAATTACCCATAACCGGGTCAACATGAATGGTGATGTTTGTGCACCTTGGAAGGCCATTTATCCGCGACGGTCAACGAGACTGCGATGATATACGGTTTTCATGCATGTGTGTTTTATACATATAAATCGTCATTACGTAATTTTTTTTTTTTTACCGTTGGTTAAAATTATTCTTAGCCAAGGCTGACATTAATTTCTGACGCGTAATGAAGGCTAATTAGCTACGTAGAAAATATCAGTTTTTTTTTTTTGCTTTTTCCTTTATACACACGTCCACGGTTTTTACAAAACAGATGAGCAATCGCTCATACTTCCATTAATAAAAGTATAGCAACTAGCATCGTAATAAGCGCGAACCTCGGGTCGATTCCCTTTAAATTTTTCGTGCGTAAGAATCAAAGTTACAGGAGTCGTAAATATCAAGAGACAAATAGAGCAAGGCTGCCGACAAAATGTTACACGTCCCCTCCTCTGTTAATAAAAACTCCTCGTTAAAAATATCCGACCACGCCGTCGAGACGGAGTGAGAGCTAGTGATGAGATGAAGGGAGGTAGGAATAGAGGAAATAAAATGAGAGGGAATGAATAGAAGGAAAAAAAACATGAGCTCGAATAAAAGATGGAGAGCTGCAAAAAGAAATGACACCGCGATTCAATATGCATGTAATGAAAACCTATGTTGTAATCAACATACGAGTACAGAAATTCATTCGACTAAGCATAAAAACAATCGCGAGATACATTGTGTACAGAAAAAAAAATTCTTCCGTTTGTAAGACAGTATAAACATCTTTATCTGCCAGTGCCAGGATTGATATATTACATATATATGTATGTGTAATATTTATAAAACTAATGATATTGTTTCGAGATGTTACTGTTTCCAAAATAACAAAGTTATTTTACTTGCGCCAGCAGTTTTATTTGATTATTATACGTATTTTTTTAAACAAGTATTGTTTCAGATAAATAAGCAGTAATAAAACTTGCCAGTTTTAAAATAAGATTGAATTTCAAGTGAAACATTTAAAGATTGCAACGTATTAAAACGTAAAAGTTAACATTTGAATCTGCCTGATGTTATAATATGGAAAAAAAAATAATTCAATAAAAATTCAAGAAACATGTTTCTTCCTCTTTTAATACTACACTTTGTTTACATTAAAAACTAATACTTGAAAATTAAAAAATTACTGATTCGAGTCTTAACGATATGTAGCAAATCCATTTCAATGTGAGTAATTACACAATGATCATTGACTTTTAAAATCGACCACCATCGACATTTTGTTCGTGATTTTTTTACAGATATATTTTGGCGAAATAAGTGTTGACAAATTTTCCAAAATTTCTAATGTCTTTAATCTTATATGGATATAATATAAAATATAAAAGCAAAGATGAACAATATTTCAGTTTTTATTTGTTATCTCGAGATGTTTTAACAATTTGAAAAAAATTGCCAACACTTATTTCGACAAAATATATCAGTATAAAAATCACGAAGTTTGATATTATTATATAATTATAATACCGAAAATAACTGCAGAAATGGTTTAAAATATTTATTAAAATAATATTTCAATCGCAACAAAGTAAAACTTTCATTTTATTTAATATATTACACAGTTTTACTTTCTGTATTTTTTTCAAAATTAAAAAAATTCAAGAATTATTTAGTCGTGTCTTTCTCATATTTTATTCTGACAAATTATTTACGGCCTTTAATCTATAAACTCTAAAGTATTATTATTGTGAAAGTAAACATTTTATTGAATTCTATTCCCAACCATAATGAATATTCACATCCACTTTGATTATCCGTGCTATTTTATTCATGATTCCACGGATGCTGAATATTTTAATAAAGTTTATTATATTTACAAAGAGTTTTTTTGGCCATCGACGAAAATCTGTATAATTTCTTTTCAAGCAGAATAAAAAATAATATCAAGGAATTTCTGGAGCAATTTTTTTTTAGGAAAATTTGTCAAAATTGGGATGGATCTTTGGCATGGGAACCACGATGCATCCGACAGTCACGCGTCTCGTTCGATCTGTAAAAACTGCGAATATATATACGAACGACAACCGGAAGTACAGAGAGGCAAGCATATTCGCCGAGACCGCGCCCATTCTTTTTACGCACGACACCAGTGACGGATCGCTTTTGCACTATATAGAGCACCCGCATCATATACACGAGTGCCAAAGGACAGTGTCGTCGCACCGCTATACTATATATACGCATCTTGAATTATTGCACATCGATCACCGAAAATGCAGCACTGAAACACTACTGTATTTCCAACACTTTTCAGCGCGCGAGCCTCGCGTGTGCAATTTAATTGTTTTATCAAACATCACTTTTATTTCTCGGGCAACGATAAAATGTGATCCAGCTACTTTGCGCTCTCCACTTTGACTGACTTTTGCATTTTTCGACAACGGCCTGAGGAAAAAAAAATTGCGTAATGTATATCGACTTTCACCCGCAATATGAAATGCATGAAAAATAAAAAGAAAAGATTACAGGATTCCGCATTAAAACTTAAAAGTAAACGTAACTCAGGCAGATAATTGCCGGAATTCTCATAATCGAAATAACGCCATGTTCGTTTCATTGTTAAAAGTCGACGAAACCGAGTAGCAGTCGATTTAAAAGGCTAATTGTGCCAGAATTATTCTTTGCGCTGTGTGGTCATTCCCTAATTGCGGAACTTAAGCAAATTAACTGTAACCCCTTTTAGGAGCTCGTAAAATTGTAATCCATTGCCTGAGCAAAGTACTTTCGTATACTTTTTTTTTTTATAATATCAATTAGCATAGCGTATGCATATTGAAAACAGCTTATGCTTAATCCGCTCTTCAATACTGTCAATCGAAATCAGATTATATACTAAATTACATTAATTGCTATTGGATATAAATATGAATGTTATTTAAATCTTAAATTATTTTTAAATTAATTGTTTTCCGCATCCTCAAATAAAATGCAATTCAATTGGTTTGTAGCCTAATATGCGGATCCTTGAAGCGCCGCAATCAATCATGCATTTTTATCCTATGTCTTGTATTATTATTATTATTACAAAATAACAAAAAAAAAATTGTTATTTTCAAGTAAATATTTACTTGAATTAAGAAAAGATTTTCTTTAATTAAGTAATTACTAAAAAGAAGGAAACATTTTCTTAATTCAAGTAAATATTATTTACTTGAAAGTAACAAATTTTTTTTTAAGTGTATTATTATATATGCATTGTGTATCGAGGGCGGAAAGTTGCCTATTATCAATGCTAAATGGTATGACAATTGAACTCAAGCTGATCGTCCTGTTTTTTATAAATAATTTCCATTTTTGCATAAAAGATGCTGTAAAATATACTTACCTAATGTCTAAAGTGGCAGGAAATGTGCTATTTTCTCAACTATAGTATTTTATTGACTATATGATAATATTATTATAATGTTTATACATATTCCGTGATAAAACCTGGACGGTGAACTGCAATCAGGGCCAGATTCTACTAGGATAGTATTACTTCGAAATTCGATATTTGAGATAGTATAACTATTAATCCATACGATCCTATCTTGTTCGATCTCCACTTACCAGGCTCGACAAAGCAAACAATATATTAATTGTAAAATATCAATAATATTATCATGATGCATTATCAGGTGGAACAGCGCGGTATTGTTAGATTTAATTAAAATGCCAATTAATGTAATGGCAATGGCACGCATATTAAACAAAATCAGGTATATCTTTGATGGTCGATCGATATCACGATATATGTTTTATGAAAATTAGATGGGGCGCCTATTTGCGTTATTCAAACTATAGCGAATGAAAATAAACATTTGTCGAATGGAGAGATAGATATACCCTATACGATGCATATTTCATATGCTATGATAATTGACATTGTATAGAAATAAACGAAAGGATCTCGAAAGTTTATACGACAAAATCTGTAAAGTTTACTGTAAATTAACGCGATAAAGAAAAAACACACTAACATGACACGCTCTACAAGCCATTAGTTTCGCATTACCCGCAGTTGCGAACATCCGCTGCAGTTGCGTTGGTTACAGCATTCGCTCGTGGCATCGCGCAAAGTTGGAATCGTATAAAAATCGTCCGCTACTGCGGCATCGGCAAAACAAATACTTTTTTTTTTTTTTTTTACATCGCCAAAGTTTGATCGTAACATCCGTAACCGAAGTTTTCTGCGGAGTTTAACGATCGCAAAATCGCCATAGTCGCTCGAAAGATAACGCGCGTATAGTTTTTATTGCAGCAACAAGTAGTCGGGTGGGGTCGATTACTTTCTCCCATCGAATCTCGCACGGACGAACGGCCAAGTCGTGTGCCGGTATTTGCATTATCTATTTATTCCACTGATTTCGCGATTGCGAGGTGGGGTTTATGTGCCTGCTTTCGACAAAAATAACGCCCAGCAAAACAGGAACCTTTTCCGAAAACGTAAACGTTAAGGTCGATGAATGCTACGACTATACCAGGCAGACGTGCGCTGATTTACGAATTCGCCGCTCTAATCAAATAAACGAAGCGCCTGCGTGGGAGCTTTCTCTCCGCATTGTATGTCGTCTGAACTCCACGGCCGTATATATATAAAAATAACTCACCCCATGTGGAACGCCTTAGATTCGCCGTAAACGTAAATGAACCCTACCTCGATCATGGAATAAACGAATGCTATAAGTAAGTATATCGCCGTGACACTTTTTTTTGGAAACTAAGAATGAGCAGGCTATAAATTGCCCTGGCCTATATTGATAAGGCTAAGAGCACTTTTCGGAATTATCGTGAATTTTCAAAAGGTAATCAAGTAATCGTAGAATCGCCCTTGTATATACTAATAATATTGGAGTGTTCCTAATTGATAGGTTGATGATTTTTATATTATCCGCTGTTTCCATATTGGCGAAATGGTGGGCATTATGTGAGTTGTCATCAATTAAATTACTAATGCATGATTGATCCTTTAACGTCAAAATTCCAGTTTGACTCTTTCACGCTCGAAAAGCTCGTCGCAATTTTAAAGTAAAAGCACATCTGCGTCTACTACAAACAGATTTTTTGTATCGGATAAACATTCATTTTTTTTTCTTTGCTGCGATTGAACGATGCAGCAGCCAAAATATCACAAGTTCATCGTATATTATTGTATTTTGTTAACTCAGTTTTGATTCGCAGCCCTTCTGTTTTAATATCGTTGTCCATTCCCGATTATTGTATGACCTGGATCATTAAATATGATCGATTATTCACTTTTATTACTTTCAAGAATATGGGCGGGGTTGATTTTGGAAATTTTTTTGCGTTATCGATCAATTTGGTTATGATTACGAAACATATTCCATTCTCATAGAGTATTTTAAATACTCTGCATTTTTTATCGATACGCGAGAGAATAATTAAATATTGAAAAATGTGTCATTTTAAAGCAAATCTCACGAAATAATATTCTCATTTTTTTTTGCAGACGAAATACAGACTTTTGAACATTTTCATCTTTCAGAATTAAAAAATTATCCAAAGTTAAAAATACTAATACAAAAAGAAATTGAGTTAACAGATTCTATTTTTTCACTTAAATCCCGTAAATCATAATTAATAGATCGAATTTAAAAAACATTGTAAAGCCTTACATTAAAAAAGAGCGTCACTAAAAATAGGTTGACATAGATTTTCAAACAAAAATATTACAATATGAACATATTCAACATCTACGACATCGTTGAATCGTGAAGACAGTGACAGACTGCAATTTGGACGTTAAACGGTTAAAGATTGATGGTTTCCCACATATAAACGTAAATTCTTATGCGACCTAAACTTTTTCGATTATTTTTTTTTTCTCTCTATCACAATACCAATGTTAACCTCGAGCTCATCTCTTGCAGAATAAAAATATTAGTATATATATTAGTTGGCATCATGATTATTGGTGTCATGTTAATTGACATCCATGATTTTCCCAATGGTATACAGGATATATTGTTTTATTTTATTGACAATACGAAAGATGGTATAGAGAAAACATGATTAAGCTTCTTCTACAAATGTCGATAAAACGAATCCATTGCACGTGTCAAAAGATAAAAAACGACAAATTTGTTTCACATCGTCGTTGAGCGAAATATGCGCGCCAGTGCTACAAACAGAGAATAATCTATAGCTTAATTAAGCAAACAGTGTGATTTGTCGCCGGTTGACAAAATGCATCGAATTAAGCACGTAACTTCAAGTCTCGCAAATTAAAGTATGTATAATAATGGCGTGACTTTATTACCAGACGCGCGCGACACGTTCGGCTTCTATGTTGGAAGAACGTGCTTAATATCCCGGCGAGGTATTACCGATATTGAGAATATAGCGACTGGTCGCGACGTGAAAAATGGCTGAGAAGACTCGGCCCCTTTTAGGAAAACGCCACCTACCGAGAATGCTTTTCAATACACGGTGCCAATGAAAAGGGCCGCTTTTAATTCCCACCGCTTTGTCGAGCTCTACAACGCATTTGGAGAAATACTGCATTCTCTATTGAAATTGATTGGATATTTTCCTATATTTAATGAATATACTCGAATAAGATAGCTCTCCTAATTAAAACTGAAATTACTTATGTAATCACAATCCAATATACATATATAGTATATAGGCGTTGTATTATTTGTTGTTCGTGCTCTTTGATTTTAGTTGAGAAAACGACGAAAAGATCTCCGGATATTGTCAATAATAAAAAAATGTCTGTATTCCTCGCCTGTCTCATGAATAGAAATTGTTGGGAATTTATAGTGGCAAGTATATGTAAACACACGCTCATGTTTTTCTATTCTATTGTCATGTTCCTATCTATAATGTATAACCTAAAAATATGTTTTTTGAATTATTAAGCAATTAATAATATATTGCGTAACGAGGGCTGAAAAACATACATTTCGGCCATGATACGCATATATAATGCTTTAATGTAAACAATAAACTAAAGCTAAATACTAATGCCCGACAAAAGCGGAAAAGTACTACTTTTCGTCCTGAGTGCATGCACGATAATAAACTTTAAAATTTATTTTTTTCTTCCGAAAAAAGTGTATCTTTACCTATATGTATAAAATTAATACAATCAATGTCAGTCCATAGTAAAACAAACATGTTTTTTAGTACATTTTTTCTAAAAGATCCGTGTTTTTTAAATGTGTTGTGAAATTCAATTGGATTCAAAAGAACATTTTTGAACAGCTGCTTCGCAGATTAAAGATTGTGTATTCTAGGTATATAAAAGTAAAGCTTTTTATAACATTGACTAATGTCACACAATATTTTTCCTACCAAGATCACCGCTCTCGTTTCATTAATTCGATAAACATCCCACTCGGTCATGAATCATCGACATCCCTCTCTCCCTCAATACATGACATTCCTCTATGAATCGATAAATTTAATATTCTTCTTCTACACAAGCGTATCAAAAAGTTGACAAAAATGACATATATCAAAAATAGGTAAAAATGTAGGAAATGATAAAAGGAACACAATTAATATATTCTAAAATTAAGTTTAAATTTCCTATTTTTCATTCAGAATTTTCACAAAATTTATTCATTATCTATCAGGTTGTACAAATGTCATTCAAATTGAAACAGGGATGGTGCAGTTCATTAATGATCGCCATTCATCGTGAATCTATCGTGTGTAGAATTTTGGAAAATGAAAGGAAAGTTAATTTTATTTTTAATCTGCATCCTCATTGTCTATACAATATGAACTATGCATATACAGTGCGGAACAGTCCAAACACTTAAAAAAAAAAATCATAAATTACAATTAATAAATCAATGAATTACTCGAGAAATAATTCACGAATCGTTGTCAACGTGGAGTAAAATCAGGAAATCACCGACTAAATTCTATTAAATGGATAATTTAAATGAGAGCTGAATCGATAAAGGCCCCAGTAAAATGCAGAATTAACTCGTCGACACTTTTCATTCAATAAAACGTTAATACGTGACTAAAAGCAACATCGATGACGAAAAGTACGATCGGTGACTAATTGCTTAAGTGACTATGAAACCGGACTGGTGGAACGCGGCAAAGCGTTCTCTCCATTCTTCAAAACGTGAGAAAGAAATGGCGTTGACGATTAAGAGAGGGACGAAGAATAAAATTGTAATTCGTCTAAAATAAATCAAAATTCACACCCAACCGTCATGAGCACGTGTTAGTGGATTCACCTATGCAATATTCATTCTAAACTTGTATCCTTGTAGTAATCTTCTTTACCAATAGAGTCTAATACTGAGGCAATGCTGTAATAAACTGGTACTTTTACATTAAATTGCCAACAAATATTTGTCTATTTCTACTATAGATCTAATATCTATATAATATATAAATCAAATTGTTATTCGATCAAACTTATTCGTTCAATTAAAGACACTTATTAAAGCAAGTATCTGATTTAATCTTAGAATATTTCTTTAATATGAATGTCATTTGTAAAGAAGATGAATATAAGAGAAAACCAATATTTTCAGAATTAATATGAGAAATTACAGACAATGACAGGCTAAATTAAGGTTATCAATCGACAGCGGTCTAATTTTGAAATAAGAATACGTTTTGTAGCCTTCATTCATCCGCATTACTCTTCATAAATATATTTTTATCTGAGAAAATACTATTATTTGACTGAATTTTATATAGATATTTTATATGTATATATATATTTACTTATAAAGTACGTTATTCTTCCCAAGATTTTCAAGATAAACAAAGGGAGCGAGTTTGCAAAAAATAATAATACTTTGGATAGGACAGGGCATGATTAATTTAATACCCATAAAAACAAGGAACAATTCATGCGGGTGTAAGAAACTTAAGACGAAGACGGTAGAACCTTAAAGCAGTTGCCACGAAACTCACAAATCGACGATATTTTATCGTTATAGAGGATGCGGGTTCTAAATTAAATGATCATAAAATTCGACGCGTTTAATTATAAATAGATTATATATACATATTCATTGTATTATATATATATGTGTGTGTGTGTGTGTGCATGTGGGTTATCTGCTTTGTTTTTCAAGATCCAAAGAAAATAATTGATCATCGTCCTATTTAAAATTTTTTTATCGGATTTATTTTTTTTTTTTTTTTTTTTTTTTTTGACACATTTTCATTACTTTGTTATCCTTTAATTAAAATATCAACTTTTCTTAATTTGAGGTTATATAATCGGAAAAATATTCCCATGGAAATTTGCCAACGTTTCTATAATCAGAAAATTTTAAGGTTATTTAATAAACTTTCATAAAAATGACTTTTCTCGGAAAATTGTACGAAAATCCGAATTCGGTATAGTTATTCGAGAAAGATCAGTCAAGATCAGTATTGGCGTGAATACTCGATTAGCATTTCTGCACTTTTCATAAAAATAAAAAAAATATTTATTTTTTTATTTTCCATTGTCGATTAATTAAATTTCGGATGAAAAATTGTTGGTGTTCCCAGGTATAACCAAATACCACAAAAATAATGTCAAAATTAATATAATTCATGTACTTTGCAATTGCGAAATAGTATATATGATACCTAACAAGGGTGCGTAAAGTGTATACTTTTTCGCACGTGTTTTAGGTATCCTTTTTTTGTATTTGGATGAGTAAAGATAATGTTTTACATATTTTAGATGTCTCATTTTAGTGCTTAAAGTGAAAATTTAGGGATTCTGGGGTGATGGTGTCATGCGTGAAATAAAAAGGTTTAACTTTATATTTTTTTCATTCAGAATTTTCACAAAATTTATTCATTATCTATCAGGTTGTACAAATGTCATTCAAATTGAAACAGGGATGGTGCAGTTCATTAATGATCGATTTTTACTTTGAGCATGCCATCTTCCAGCATGCATAAAAGTTGACTTTACAAGCTGAAAACGGTCATACTTTACGCACACAATAACAAACAAACATACAAAAATATTCATGTTATCGAGAGCTTCAGGGTAATTTTCCAAACTTTATATCGTAGAATGAATCGTTCGGACTCCTTTCTTGGAAAATAAAGAATGTAAATATCATACATAGAAAACAAGGATTAAGCGATGACTTTGTCGTGATATTTATACTTATTGTATTCATGTAATGTTTACTTCGTGGGTTATCCGACGTCCATAGAAATTATACAATAATGCAAGAAAGTAAATATTTTGAATTGGCTCGAAAAACCGTGCAAGTATTATAAATCTAAAATTCTTCTAAATGATTATTGTATCATATTTAACAGGAAGTAAATATAAACAAGATTAACCAAATTTTACAAAAATCTTATCTTTATTGTCGGTAGTCCTGCTCAATATGATATACTGAACTACGATCTGATTAATCTATCCACTTGACCATGGCTGAGAGAAGTCAATGAACAATATACATGTTACCGAGCTCTATGGTCATTGTTCTTCGGTATCCTGGCATCGTCATTTCATCATCGTCATTTCTATCGTCATAACCATCATTACCGTCGCTATTGTCGTTTTAAACTGATAAAGAATCTTAATGTTTTTGAAATCAAACATCCGTGAGATAGAAAAGTTCATGTTTTTGTCTTTATTCTATACTTAGAGTTTAAGTAGGAACATTTGTTACATCTTAACCTGATGTTGAATAAATTGTCACTATGTTTTGACAAGATATAATTATTAGCAAAAAAAACTCCATAAATTCTAGTCCGCTAGATTTTCCTACTATTGAAATGATTAAATCGTTCTTGCAATAAAAGCTCGCATTGACTTTGGAAAGGTCTGTATTTACCCGATCAATTCAGAAATTCTCCTCTCGTCCTGTACCTTAAAGGGTTTATTGAGCTCTTTTGAATAGAACGGTTCGAATGAATGAAAATTTAATTTCTCCGTTCTGACTCGATCAGGATCTTATGGGATTTTGGTTTCTAAACTCCGAAATTGATACGAAGTAGAAATTGACGCGGTCTCAAAAACGAAAAAATGAAAAAGAAACAAAATAATAACGTAAACCGAATCATATTTTTTGGATGACTTTGGATAATAATTTGATGAATTACTTATTAAGGGCGTAGTCCATTACCGTTCAGATGACCGTCAAATGAAAGCCATTGAACTGCAAATTTCTAGCGATCCTATAATTTAATTTGAATAACAGGAAACAATAGGATCAATCACATCTGTTTCAGGAAGATCAGGTGGGGAATCGATAAAAAGGCGAAAGGACAATATTGGAATAAACAAATAAACCCAAGGCATGAAATGTAATCGGATCAAGTTTATGTAGCCTACATTGAGGAATTCTAGAATCCATATTAGGATCCATCTAAATCTGTTGACCTAATTCGTATCAATTGCAGACCTTCGAAACGTAAAAATTAGATCAGGACCATGTTTGCCCATTAGATGCTCGAAATGTTAGGATTTCCAAAGGGTTCTGTTAATTAAAAAGAGGCCATTAGGATTGATTGGGGAACCGTCCTGGTAAAGTCTTGTATAGGTTCTGCAGTGATAAACGTCATCGATCTACTTGCGATATGCCTCCAAGGTATTATCGCCCTAGATATTATCTATAACTAGCTCAACCCCTAAATACGAAGGTTTAGATCATCACATCATTCATTGTTATCTCTCTTATTTAGAAAATGAAAATTAATTTTTCTAATTTTGCTACACACTATATATATCCTTTTCCCATGTATGGATGATAAAACTTTGTTGGAGTTAGGCTGAAAAACGTCATAATTGGTACCTGAGACAAGTCGGCATCTTCGCGGATCTTGGCGTAGACGGACTGGCTCGTAAACACCTCGGACACCCCGTACATCAGGCAAACCGCGACGATGAAGCACAAATTCGCTGAGCGCAACATCGTGCGCCGATCTCCGGGAGCTTCTCACACAGAAAATCAACAATTAACAAACCAAGAACTGAGATCACCGGCAATGGATAATGATGGCACACACACCCGGTGAGATTGCGGCAAAATTTGAATTTGAATTTCGCGAAAAACCGCCACGCACCCACGCGATCGGTAAATCGGTAACTGATTGGGCAAGGATCGGTACAGAGATCGATCGGCGAGAATCACTGATAGTATGATCGGTATGTTTTTCCAGCCGGTCGGTGAAAGCACACGAGTGTCATCGGGTTCCGAAAGCAGCCCTTGCGGACAGAAGGCAACGTGTTACCGACACGAAGGATAGCGCGGAACTGTGCCGCCTGGACCTATGTACCCCCACTTCGCGCGAACGCGCCTGAAACGAACGAGTCTTGCTACTCCCACCCCTTCACCCCTCGCCTTCTCCGTCGGCCTGACGTTGTATATATATATATATGTATATATCCACGGACTCCGATCGTCGGCGTCGCGCACCAAGTACAAAGCTTTGAGAAGGAGCGCGCGCGAAACGACACGTGACGTCACACACCCACTTCCCTCCCCAGGAGTCGCGACACGCGGAGGCTTGCGAATCAAAGAGTTGATCGTCCGAGAGTCAGAACGTGCCGAAGTGACGTCACTCCTCGACCAGTATATTCGCTAAGTTGCCAGCCTGCATACATGTACACAAATTCCAAGTAAACATGCAGACTCCGGGGAAATAACCCAACAGTTGCGAAGTCGGCTTTTAAGGCCGACACTACTCCGATGTTTCCAAAAGTGTCACCGCGTATTTATTTGGAAGTAACTGTGACTAACGAACGAGTTTGATAATAATGGAAGACCCAATGAGAGCGCCTGAAACACATTGAACCCTTAGAACTCTTATAGGTGCTTTATTATTTGTCATATAATGTGTACGTGTACACCTTTGGTTCATGAAAATTCATATATAATTTTGTATTATATATACGATTGTATTTTAATAAAGGGATACAAACTATGTTTTAGATAGGTGGTGACCCAGAACTGGCGGATGTCATTTTAGGAGATGATGCTTTATGAAATTTGAAATTGGAAAATCCTTTGACAAAATTGCGCAAGGAGCGACTTCTTAGGAAGTTTCCGGAGGTATTCGACGATGCCCAATTACATCCGACTCTCGATTCTTAAATGCCGAATATACAATACACATCATTATCTGTGATTGAACTACAAGGGCATTCTTCAAATACTTCGAATTCTAAATTGTTGACTCTTCGTGGTACCTATTTGTCTTCCTGTATCAAAAATCTTACCAACCAAAACAGACTATGCTTTATCTATATTATATATATATATCAGTGGTCCAATGGGCTTAGAATAGACATGCATTGGATGTATAAAGAACATAAAAGTGAATAATACACCTTGAGTCTGGACGTCCTGAAGCCTGGACATTGGACGAATCATGGACGTCCAGTGCTAATTGGGATACTCTTTTCGGGCGGTTTTTCATCTAAAGTAGGTATGGGGTAATACATTTTTCTTTTGGAATATATGAATTTTTAAACATTTTGAATTGCTGTTTTCGAAAATGATCAATAAATTTTTTATCGGATCGAATTTTGATATAGGTCTTTTTGGTTTCTAATTTTATAAAGAATCACCTCCTGAAATGGCATCCGCCAGATTTGGGACACCATGTATAATAATGATAACGACATTGAAACTGGATATATATATAATAAACAAGGGGACGGTAGCCCTCGCTCGTTTCCCTCACTCGATAACAAATGCGTATAAGTAGCTTTGATTTACACACGAATATAGTTGGTGTGACCTTTTAATGGTCAAACCGATAACTTCCCGATTAAAACATTTTGATTAAAATTTTTGAAAAATTGATTGTATTGTATAAACATATAAATCTTATAACAAATTTAAATTCACATGAAATTTGCACCTGCCTTCTGCAGCTTTCCCGTCGCGACAGCCATGAACGTGCAGACCACTATACGACCACCACGTCGTTAATGGTTCTTCCCACCATTATTGCATCAATTTATCATTAATTAATTGATCGATAATAGTTTCATCCAAAAGTCAGAGAGGAGGACAAGAAGCTATAAATATAAAATGTCGAATAAGTTTGGTTTTCATTTTTATTGTTGATAAAGAATTTAGGTCAAATTTACTTTATTGAAAATGTTGGAACTAATATGACGAACGTATTACTCACAAAATGAGTGATTTTCGTGAGACTTGTCATCGAATTAGACATACAACACCGTGTTCGAAATATTTAGGCTAAAATCGTACAAGGATGTGAATTATATTATAAACATTATAGTAATTGAGCGCACTCGATTTATTGTCCAACTTACGAGCGTCTGTTTCCGCTTTTTCCATTTTACATAGACCATATGAAAATACAAATAAGGATTCGTAAAAGGATCCCTTTCAATCAAGTCATACGTTGAATATTTTATTCCAATATGCCTTGCGCGTCATATTCAATTAAATTTCCCCATTTTATACAGTTTTCATTTTAAACAACGTGGTCGTCAACAGACAACTAAAATACAAAAGAAGATATTGTCGGAGATAAACATATACTTTATGGATGCGTAACTCGCACAGTTCCATCACGTCCCCGATGCATAGAAGCGTAGAGATTTGGTCAAGCGGTACGTGTAAGTTCAAAATGAACAAGGTGCCTTCAACTGGTGCAGCAGTGCCTTTAAATCTCAATTTTCCTCGTTGTTGCAAGGTGTGCAGGTAAAATGCTGCAAAATTTTATGGATGTGCTTATGTCCAGCTGTTTTTTTAAACCCTAATTGCCGAACTCATTTTCGAGAAAGTTGGCCATACTTGGAGTGGAATATGGATACAACTACGTGATTCATTGCTACATATAAATAATATTGAACTTTGCTATTTTAATGCAAATATTATCAAAGACGGACCTTACAATTTATAAATGTATTTAATAAAAACCATACACAATTCAATTAGACTTTCGCTATTTTTATTCTAAGCATTCTGTTGACTATAGGGTATCCGCGAAGAACTACCTTAAAGATCCGGTGCAATTGCCTCAAAATCGTTGGGATCACTGGGTAAGGGAGAAATTGGTCGCGGGAATTGAATGTTGCCTCAACTTGTGTCAATAATGTATAGAATTCCAGGAACGTCAATGGGATTACTCAGTCAATACTAGCTTTAAATGGTATTTTATCACTTGACTACTGCCTCCCGTAAGCGACTAAAATGAGCCAAACGAACTTGCTGGGATAAAATGCCACTGGACATTTGATTCGCTTCAAGTATCACCTAAAATTAACATTTTCAAATAGCTGGCGAACCATAAAAATTTCATTATTTGCTCCCACAAAACTGCTAACATTGTCAGAATTTGAAAAGTAAATACGTTCGATAAAACAATCGGATATTAACTCCGTTGCAAGCTCTGTGTGAACTGTTTTAGACAGATAAATAAAAATTCAAATACATGATTTAATGATCTTTCTGTTGCTTTACTTGAGGTCATGTATTCTCGGAAGCCTTTCCAATACAAACTACAGATTTTCGCAATAAGATTTTAACATTTTATTTTCCACTAATTTTGGAGAACATCTAACAAAATTACTGGAATGCATATTTCTCTGTTTTTCAACTGAATGATTCTGAAGTAAAACAATAGAGTGCAAGATCAGCATGATCTGATATATCGCCTCCCCAAATCATGCCTGCACTATCAATAATAGGATTTATTTAACTCAATCTGGTTTATAGACAAACATGTCCATCTCCTTTTTACATTTATTATATCCATTGGAAATGCCTCATTTCAAACAAGTTTTATTAACACTGAATTACTCGTCGAATCATCAATTTAAGCGTGAATTGGAACATTTTTACGATTCGATTACGAATGTTGATGCCGTAAAAAGGGCGTTTCTTCCCATCGCAATTTACATTTAACCAAGGCATCGGTCTTAAAGCTGTAAGCTGTGACAGTTCTATTCCTTGAAACTTACATTTTTTATTTGTATCTCTTTGTTGAAACAAATTCTGCGAAAAGAAACGTATATATTTTTATTGCCTTAGTGCTTTTTATTTATTTATTAAATATAACGAAAGATCAACATTGATTTTAAAGATTATTTAGCGCACAAAATTATGTGACATGAATTAGTGAGAATGTATATAGCCTCACATCTGCTACGAATTATCGACCCAATCTGGTCCCTACAAAGTTAGTTATCTGCTGTACGCAGAGAGCGTGTATAAATATTTAAAAAGTACTTCGTTCCAAATCATTTTTCATCATTCGTGTTAACTGCCCAAGTCGTATATCACATACTTTAATCAAATAATGAACAATTGTTATTTTCGCATTAAAAATGTATTTATTTTTGTTGACTGCCAATTAATCAATAAACAAATAAACTTATCGACTGAGCTAATAAATTAGTATTGACATTACTTCCTGTATCTAAATGTATTGTATCTAAATGTATAAATAACAAGAAATGACAAATATTTCCGAAGTGAATAAAAAATTTAATTACACCTTAATAAATATTCAATTACCGTATCAACAGGTTGCAAACCGCGATGGTAAATAATTGAATGCCATTTGTAATCACATCTATAATCTTGCAGCGTAAAAATAAACGTGAACTATCATTTCACTATTGGAGCAAAATAAGACATTTCGATTGGTGAGGTTTACATGAGGAAGCATCGTAGCAGTGATATTTGCATAGCGCTAAGCGCTTTTAGATCGCTTCTGTATTCTTATACCATGCTGTTAATAGTTGGATATACTTAACTCAATTGAGATTCAGTTTCAAACGATCTTTGGCTTATATTAACATATTGCACACAAGTGAGATATAACAGGGGCATTGTTTTCAATGCAGCTTGCATCGCGAATGCATTCAAAATGTATTGAGACATTTTTTACATTTTCTCCCAAAAACGAAATGTAATTATTATAATATTGACATTATCATTGGTCGTACAACTAAAAAATAGTTCGCTGCAATTCGGATAAAATATTTTATTCGAAATTACACACAAAAAATAACTCTAGACGCAATAATTATAGTTTCCTCAGCTCTGTAAGAACAAGAGGACCTCTTACGGTTTTGGAAGTACGGAATAAATAATTACATTTCTCTAAAATACAAATGGGAACAGATGACACAATATTGGGTCTTATTTCTTCTCTCTTCTGTTTTTTAATAACCTTATCTACAGGTACAGGATAATTTGAGAAGTTTATTGTGAAGCGTATATCAACATACACGCTTTTTGTTTATAACATAGTAATTACCAAGTTTTTTTGAGCAACCTCAAATTGTGACTGTAGCTATAAATTTTTAATGTACGCATTATAAACTTATAACCTACACGAAAAGACGAAAATGAAAAATTGAATTCTAGAACCTGAATTTATGAAGATGCAAATATATAAAGTGTTTGTATGAATTATTATGATTTAAAAGATTTATGCATAAGTACATAAACAAAAGAAACAAAGAATTAATGAATAGTGATAAGTCAAATATTTGATAGTTAGAACATTTAAGAAAAAAAAATATAGCTTTCCTAAAAAGACGATGTGTAGAACCTACAGTATACAGAAGATAGATTTTAATTATACGAAGTGCGAAAAATTATTAATATATTATATTATATATTAATTCAGAGTTTCGCTACTTCGCTACTACGACCGCATGGCTTTTGCTTATATTCATTTCCTCTTTCTCTCTTTTGACTACTTGTATGTAATTTATAGTGGTGTATTTGCACGCGACATCTGTTTTGTCGATGATATAATGGTGACTACAGACCGACTGGTTATGGCTATGGTCTACGATTTTTCAAACTTGATAACAAAATAAATAATTATTCTGTTATCATCAACAACAATGCAATACAAGAAATTACTTCACAACAATGACAATGTCCTCAGTAATGCAATCTAGGGTTATGTCTTTATTAAATATTCATTGTGATGTCATATTGGATACGGGTCGCAATATCGCCAACAGATTGAAGTTGTGTTTCATGTTCGAAAACTACACTTGGATGCACTCGTTATTAGTGCTAGAGAGACATGGAGCGAGAAAGAGGGTGGAGGGAGTGGAAACGAATTAAAATGAATTGAAACTTTATGATTCCGTCTTTATAATTTGCTTTTTATACAATGTACTTTTGTATATATTTAAGTCATACGTTTCTCAGAGAGTGTTAAATACTATTTTTCTTATTAATGTCTCATGTGTAGAACCACGAATTAAAAGAAGATTTATTATGTGCACTGCTGTCAAAAAGGTTCCTGCACTTAAGAAAAGTGTATATGAAAGAAAATGGCGAAGAGAGGAAAGTGACCGCCAAATCGAACTGAGAAAGTACTTGGTACAGATTTGAAATCATAAATCGTCCTGTCGTCGCCGCGACGTTTGAATTCCGAGTCTGTGGTCAAGTTGATGCGAGAGATCTAGGAGGCAATATAAGGAAAGCCATATGAAAGAGACAAGAAACTGGATAAGCGAGAGATATGAAATAAAAAAAATAGCACTTTTTACTGATCGAGAACAATCATAAAATATATGATGGCGAAGAAAAAAATTAAAAATGATGATAACGACGATATTCGGGCAGGAAAATTAAATCCTTGACCATGATAATAATGCATGATGGTGATGATGATAAGATATAATACAAGGATCATCATCATTGACTCTGACAATGTCGATAGAGGCGATGATGGCGACAGGTCTGTAATATCATGAAAATGACAATATTTTAAAAACAATCAATTTAAAAACCAGGAAAAGATTACCACGTGAATAAATGGAAGTTTTTCAGGACACCCATGGTTCCCTAGAAGATTGTTGCAAATCAACTTGAAGAACATTTTGATCAATACGCTGACAAAGTACTTTGGCGCTTACATCATGATATTATTTAAATAGCCAATTCTCGCGACACCTTCGGATACCTTGGGCTGCATGGAACATGCACAAATCCCCAGGATGTAGAAACTTCGTCGTCGGCGTGTAAATTTCGGATGTCCGGTCTTCGGTTTCACCGAAACTCTACTCAGGTAAACCAGGTTAAGCGTACACCGCAATCCGGGATATAAATGGGAAGGACCAAACTTCCCGACAGTTCGAAGCTCCATTTGTACGTGAGAAATCCCATCGAGTTTCTGTCCCCGCCCGCTTTCCCTTTATAGTTCTCACTAATTAGTGCTGTAGACACGAATGCCTGACCTTCACGGCTGTATCGATTCGCAGTATTTGAACTTAAATTGTCGGATGGAAACGTGTAATGTGATCCCAGGCTATATAGGTAGCTTCGAATTCGAACAGAGATAAACTTCGTTTTTGACCAACATGAAACTTGTGTGTGATGCAAGAGCATTGGTCCGATCGCGAAACACCTGCTTACATGCTTTTACATATCAATATCAATGTTCCGAATTTTTCAAATTGTTCGGTGTTTATTGACGCAGGGAAACTTTTAACGCTCAATTCGAAAGCCATCATTCTTCATATAATTCTGGCATCAATGAACATTTTCAACGCTTAAAAGTAACGATAGATTGGGAATTGTCATAAATTTTCCGCCAGGTGCATAGCGACAACTAGCCCATAAATAGAACAGGCCGCCACCCCCAAATGGCGCGGCATTCGGATAACAATCGACAGCTAGTCAGTAGAGAGAAGGGAACTTTCGACGCGTGTCTAGGATGCTCGTTTGCGCTGCACAGGATATATGTGGGTACATACATGCCCTTGTTTTGATGAGCTTCACCATCTGCAGTGTACAGACCACCCAAGTTTCTCATCGCATTCGACTTCCTTCCGTTGGCTATGTGCTTGGAGAAACCGTATTTGTAAGTAAACATACATTTCGCATACGATGAAGCAGTGAATCCCGAAACATTAATATTAAGCAGCGCCCGATGTAGAAAGCACGCGAGTTTGGACCAAGTTTACAGCACGAAATGCATATGGAATCTAAGACTTGTTCCCATATTTTACGGTAATGTACGAACATTCCAGATATAATGCTTGGAAACTTCACTTCTCAGTGAAAACCAGATTCTGCACGTCCGATCGACCATTTACATGGAAATACTTTGACATCTCTACGACATTCGCATGTGACAAAAGTCATCAGTGATTTCATTTTTTTTCCATTTATAATTTGTATTCAGTCATTGTCAGATACTTATAAAAAAGATATTACAGTTATTTTAATTAGACCTTATGACACTATATAATTTTAAATTACGCATTTCGTGCCCTTCTGCTGTTTCGAAAAAGGCTGAAGATGATGATAACTCTAACGGAGAAAGCCAATTATATACAGTACTGGGATCGTAGACTGACAGTAAACAATTTATACAAATAGAACACGCTTTAGATCGATTTTTCTCAGGAAAATCAAAGTCATTTCTTAAAAAGCTTGTAATTTCATTCAAAATCAATATTTTGATAAGCACCTATTTACTTCTCTATAGCTACTACATTTTTGTGCGGTGGCATAAGACCTTAACTGAAGTTAAATATGTAATGATCTCGTACTGTATTAAAAAATGATCATTGAATAGAATTACAGAAAACATCAATCATTATTTATTTATTTATTTATTTATTTATTTATTTATGTATTTATTTAATTTTTCCCAGGGACGTGTCCTAAGAGTAATACAAGTAAAATATTTCGTATAACATAATATTATAAAATTAATTAATATTGAATATTTTAATTATAAATTTATCAATCAAGATGTTATTGACGAAACCACTTCGTCAACGTCTCCAATGTTAGATTAATTGAAAATCTGTTTTTTGTGTATAATTTGCTATTAATAACAAATTTTGCTTTGATGAATTCATTGGATACAATTTCGTAAAGGCATACATATATTTATAAGACATTAAAAGTAGCTGGTAGATTTCTCGTTCTATGTATACAATGTTTAGAGTCTTCCCTACATTTGTCATCTAGCACCAATTTTTTGAAGACCATTTTTTATGCCTTTGCACTTCTCTCTATTCATAAACATTTTTTACCCTTTTCCAATTCTGTTTGAAACTTTCTGACGTTATGTTTATATTTACTAATGCGTGTTAACGTGACTAAACGGAAGAAATAGAACAGTATTGCCAGAGCTAGCTTTGGTACAGAATGAATTATATCCACACTCTAACGGTCGCTTTTTTTGCTAGAGACGTAAGGTCCCAGCTTACTCATCTAACTCCTTTAATTAATAATGACAAATAAGACAATAAATGTTCTTTCATTATAAATAAAGAATTTTAATCTATTGCAAAATACATTCTATGAGTCTTGTTCATGCTTTGTCCATTATTCAATTCATAATTCTTTTTCATTTTACCATTAATCACACTTGTAATATTCATTTATGATTTCATACAACTTTTCATTGATAATGTGGCGACGAGTGAAACCTGAAAACATTTTAATGTATTACTTTAATGTTTGTACAGTTATGCATTCCAACTTTGGATGTGGTGTCTAGCGGTGATTAGCTTCTGTATAGTTTTCCAATTTTTATTCTGTTTCTCGGTATTTCTTTTTTTTGTGAATTGAGTTGATTTCGGTAGCACCACTTTTCACAAAACTTTTTCAACATTTTCGTTGTTCGTTATTTTCTATCTCTTTTTATTCCTGCGTTTTATGACTTCTTTGTACAAAGGTCCAAATCCACACTTAAATAGCACTGACGTTATATGCAGGAGTCGAACTTTTTTGTATTTTTGTGTATTTTGAACTTAACGCCAAATGAAGCGTGTCTTACGCGTGAATGTGGACACCGATATTTACGAAGATCATTCTACAATTTTCTAACTTTTTATTGATTTCAGACATTATCATCTATATGGTACATATATACTATAATTATTTTTTTGAAAAAAAGTATCACACTAGAAGAATCTGGTGTGGATCTGCGAAAAGTTGAAACGTAGGACTTACAGTAATTATGCATCCAGAGACACTCGAATCGAACGAACCTTATTTTTTTAAAGCTATTAATCGTTCATTATTGCAGGTTTTCTGTATTAATTTAAATTTTAATTGTTGACCTTTTTTGACCGTTTTCTGTGTTGTTTGTTCATTTTCTTCTATCACTAGTCTCAGTTATTTACTGCAATTCTCATCAATTGTCAAAAGTTTTCTCATAAAAAACTATTATTAGCTTCAAGCGATTTTTTCGGTTTTTAAAAATATCAAATTTAATTGAAGTTCTGACACTAGTATTTTTAATTACAATTTGTGCTAGCATTTTTATTGTTATGAACTTGTTTGTAAAAATAACATTATTATTTCTCGTTTATGTTGAAATTGATCATTTTCGTTAGCTACGTTTATCGTTTTTAACTCGATATTTATGAACGACGTCGTATTTGAATAAAATATTGCGGTCCATTGCGTATCGTCACGGCATTCTTGTAGCAATATGCACCGCACGAATTACAATAGGGTGAAAAATTTCCTTTTTAGGAAATAATCAATAATTAGGTATTGAACGATGCCATTGGATAAAACCCAACATGTTGTTACTGAAAAGGCAGCAGTAGAGAGCGGTTCTTTGATACGATATATGCTTTCTTGTTTCAGTGGAAATAAAATGTAGAAAAATATTAAAAGTGAGAAAAAACCTGAATTCATATCTCTTCTATGTTTTGGTTATCGGACTCATGAGTTGCGTAATATATTTTCTCATTGAAAAGGTAAATAAATTAATTCATTCATTCATTTTTTATAATCACATTCATATATTCACTAATTAAAATTAGTAAAAATTCATGTTATATCGTTATTACCGCAATTTAAATTAGATAAAACAATCTTCTTTTATATAATCCATATTTAATTATTATATATTTATTAATTATATTAATTATTCTTATGTAATTATTTATTTTAAAGAATATTCAGATATATACACATTGCAAGAAATTCGTAAAGGATATAACTTTTTAACGAAAGGTGTTTATTATGCCAAACTATATTCTGGTTTGCCACAGTGGCAAAACACAGCTTATATTAGCTTCAACTTTACTAATAAATATTTCATGCTCATTTGATCGTGATTGTTCGAGTTGGTTTTGAATAACTCAATATTCCGCACTGTTCCGCCATATTAGAATGAACGTTTTATTTATATATACATTCTTGAAATTCAACATTGCAAGTTGAACGAAAATCCTATGCTTTACGCATCATTTCGCAGAATTAGTTGTCTAACAATTGGCATTTAACTAAATAACACGGTGCCATCACCTTCGGCGAAACTTGCAAAATAGATTTTTACGATTACGACTGCAAAGTGGATACTTTTAACTTTAAAGCTCTCTTTTTAAAAAGTCGCTAACTTCAATTGCCGCCAAGTTATAAGATACTCTGGATTTGCACGTTTTTTCGACCGGATTCAAAGTGCTTCCCTAGCAGCACATAAACCTTTCCGTAAGTTTAAGGTAATCTTTAATATGAACAATGTTACGCGGAGATTTAAAAATCTTATTTTAACCTCTAATGCTCCACTAACGCAGAAATATTCTCTCGAATTAACGCTACCGTTCCGAGTTTCAGTAAGATTTAAATAAGTCTGAAAATATTTGGTCTGTCGTTTATCAAAAAAAATTTTTTTTTGATTAATTTTATTCAATTTATATTTATTTAGATACTATAGGACTTTTTGACTTTACATGATCAGACATGATCGAAATCTTATAATATAATTGTCTCTGCGTTAACCCTATACTGCATATTATCATAGCCCACAGTTATATTCTACCAGAGACAAATATGAGTTACAAAATAAATCCAAGAAATAGGGGATCAATATACAATAATGATGTGTAAATTTCCTATGCTAGGAAGTTTGTGGATAAAAAATAATGACTTGATAATTTAAGGACACATGAATTCTCGTGAATTACACAAGAAGTCTTTTTCGATGTACAGGTTATTGTGATGATATATGTATGAAAATAATAAATCATAGTGATATTATATATATTGGGTAGGCAAGACAAGCGTCAGTGAAGAGACGATAACGTAAGAGAGAAAATGACAATCGGCACCTTCTTTTTCCGTCCTTTAGTCAAAAGCAACATCAGTGCGCAATCGCGTCGAATAAGGTATATACAGGGTGATCCAAAAGTCCCGGAACAGCGAAATATCTCAGCGGGAGTGTATTTTCTTGGAAAATGTTAAATACGAAAGTTTAAGGATTTTTCCATGGCTATTTAACATTGAATTTTACCATTGAACATGACCTTGAGGGTTATTCCAAGGTCAAGTTTATTTTTTTAAATGGGAACCCCTACTTTTGATCTCGGATTTGAAAAGAGCGGAAAATTTTACGTTCAAAACGATATTTATACGATAT